>WNHD01002109.1:0-19506 GCA_011057455.1 Ganaspis sp. Gsp50
TTTTTAAAAACTATTTTTTAATACTGATTTAAAAAAGGATTTAAAAAAAAAAAAAAAAAAAAAAAAAAAAACATCAAGTCATATTGTTTTCAGTGACAGTTGCGTCGAGAACTTACCAATCGAAAAATTTACCTATCTAGGTAAACACAGTTGCATAACAAATGACGGAAATATTCCTATCCTGTACCACGTTTATAGGCACTTCTCGGACAGAAGTCAAATTTAATTTTCAAGACTGGGATAATAATACAGTAAACAATGCTTCCCTATGACGAAGCAGAAAAGTATTCTCGAGACATATATACCAATGAAATACCGTAAAATAAATTTTGAAATACTTCGTGCTTTTCTTCCCTTCTAATTTATTTCTTATTTTATATTTATTTCTTCTTATTTGATATTTATTTCTTCTTATTTGATATTTATTCCAAGTGTGATTACAAAAGAATATATATCTTTTCTTGGTTGTAAATAACTTTGCCCGCCAGTTAACTTTACTCAAAAAACATTTAATTAAATTATAGAATCACTTGTGGAGTATCCCAAGAAAAAACATTAATAGCGCAACGAAAGTCCTTCAAACGTAGAGAGAATTTCTATGTTCGCGTGACTGAGATTTATCCATTTTCCGGTTAAAGATTCTGCTCCTATTTCTCTCATCTAGTTCTTTCATTTATGTCTGAAAATTAGAGCACCAGATATATTTCTCTTAAGAAATGAATAAAAAAATTTGCACACTTTTTTCTTTTGGCAAATAAGACATATTTTTGAAAAATATTTTAAGTTTACTTTTTGCTTATATTATATACATTTTTGATTGTTTGAACATAAATATTACAGTAAAAGATAGTTATGATATTAATTAATCATCGATTGTAAAAACAGTTGACAAAAGTTTACATGGCGCGTATGATTTAATTTTAATTACCATCTGTACAAAGGTACAATTAATTTATCAGCTAAAAATTCGGTCACCTATTTTAATTGGCTCAATAATGTATAAATTGAAGCTGATCAAGAAAGCGCAAAATTAATTAATAACAATAATATTTAACTAAATGTGTGGAATAAATTTCATCCCTTTTACAAATATGTAAAAATATTTATTTTAGAATAATATATAAATAGTATAATATAATATATCGTGTATTGTATTTATGTAATATAATAATATTTATATATTTTTATCCATTTATACATGTTATTATTATATATTACTATTATGTATTTTTAATACATTTTTTACAAATTGATTAAAATTCTGAACAGATAGTTGTTCAAAATTATTTAATGGTGCGGGAAATTTACTTCTACTGTTATTAAGGTTTGAAAAGGGTTCAAATTTCGGTCTTTATGACGTACATTCTCAACTTATTAATTTACTTGTCGCCTTATACAGAGGTAATTAAATTCTATATACATATTATTTAATCGATGACATGCTATGTTTACAATTTACGTCAACAATTAGAAATTATGAAATTATTTATGTAAAAAGAAAAAGCTAAGAACGCTTTCTGTACCTATATTCATTTTAATTTTTAATATGGATTAAAAGAAGGCTTTGTTTATTGTAAGAGTTTTATTTATGGAAAAAGCTTTTTAAAGTGCTTTCACTTTTTTATGAAAAAGCTTTTTTTATTTGAAAAAATTTTATTAATAATAACATATTTTATTAATAATAATAATAATGACATTTTTAATATTCCATTAATAATAATAGATGTAGTATATTATTTCTGAAAGTCATTTTATTAAAAAATACCAGTTCTTTTATTAAAAAAAATTCTTTTATAAAAACAATTCTTTTATAAAAAAGCATTTCTTCTATAAAAAAGCATTTCTTCTACAAAACAGCATTTCATTTTTAAAAGAATCATTTCATTTTTAAAAGAAGAATTTCCTTTCTCGAAAGCATTATATTTCTAAAAAAAGCATTTCATTTTCCAGGGAAGCACCGTCGTTATAAAAAAAGCAATTTGATATGTAAAAGAGAATTTTAATTATAAATAATATTTTATTCAAAAAAGAAACTATATTTTTACAAATAATGCACTGGATTTCTACAAAAAGCGTTCAAAAAAACAAAAATGTTTAAAAAACCATCTCGTTTTAAAAAAGGGAGATGATTTCTAAAAGATACAGATTTTATTTGTGAGTAAGAATTACCTAATTACGATTCTACAAAAATCCTTTCATTTCTGTTTAAATGGCTATTTACTAATGAATGTACATTTCATTCGACAGAGTAGCAGAAAATTGAAAAGTTTTGACCGATATTATCAAACATAAAAAGTGAGAATATTTGCCGAAGCTCAGACAGGCTAAAAAAACATTCAGCCATTTCATGGAAATATCTCTCTTTTATGCATACATAAGCTCTTTTTCAAAGCTAAGCTTCTTTACAACTCGAGTAATTTGCATTTTTCAAAATTCTACATTGATAAAGTTGGAATATCTGAAAATAAACGGTGTCTTTACATATTTTTCTCACGTTTCCCTAGCAGAAACTAAGAAGTCACTTTTGAAATCGAATTAAAAGCTCGCATAAATTGCATTCTATTATCTATAGAATCTTTTATCGACGTAATTCAGAGTTACTCAAATTTCTTTGAAAAATCGGGTCACATTTGATGAAAAATAAACAATGTATTATGCAGATATTTTTCAGACATAACCATTTTATTGCTACTTTCACACCCGCGGAAAATTTATGTAATATTTTCTGAAAACTTTCACGAAAAATTTATCGTTTTGTGAAATTTAATGCCTAATGTATAAAATATTGAGTCTGGATAGCTATGAGAAAAGATTCCACGAAGATTTCTCTAAGAAATTCAATGGGAAAAAATTCATATAGAAATTCTATTTCAAAAATGTAATGCAAAATTTTCTTGTAAAAATCACATTTTGAATTTCTTTACAATTCTTTGTACAAATTTCGTGTTGAAATTCTATATAATTTCTGCAAAATTACATGGGGAATTTAATTCTAAATTACAGGGAGAATGACGATTGTATCTCTTTGAATGTTTAAAAGAACCGAGTCATGTTTTATTTGATTTTTTATTAGGTTTTAATAAACCTTTTTTGTGTTTATAACTGAACAGAGCAGGAATATCCTTACTGCTTTCTTACTGTTTCATTTTTTTTGAGATTTTCTTTTTGTTTAGTTATTTATTTTTTATCCGAATAGGTTACAAGCGAACTCAATTATGACGCATTTGTAGAAAGCTTGTTTCGCCTACGCTCTGAATCAAATAAAGTTTTCAAAGACTGTTTTTTACTTGAGCGATATTTTATACGTAACAACACCAACGCAATTTTTTTTACTTTTTAGGGACAAACCCTTAAGAGTTGAAACAAAAATGATTTTCATTTCAAAATTGTTAAAGCAGCCTTTGGAGAATTCCAATTCAAAGAAACATGCTCAGGATTATTATAAAGAATAAATAGTCAATTTCGTGGTCAGTTTATAACGAAAAAGTCACGAATTGAATTGGAAAACCTTTTTCATTCAAGATTAAAGTACAATGATATTTTATTTTACAGTTTTTTAAAACTAGATAAAATATTGTGTAAACATTTGGAATTTATTTACGTATACACTGTAGCTTGATATTTTTTTTCGTTGGTTCTACCGACTTTTATACCTCTCCTCTCAGACACCATTTTTTGAGCCTTGCATTCTTAACATTTTTTTGTAGGATGTGAAAACGTGCTAAATATAAATATTAATTATATTATCATTATAAAAATATGGTGTTCAACAAACTATTTAAAAAAAAATTCATTTAAACTCAGGTGATTTCTCTTTTATAAATTCTGTGAAAGAAAAAATGGTTTTCCTATCGATTTCCCATCATTAAATTTTTATTTCTCGAATTTTATCCACACCTAATTCAATTTTCTATTTACACAGACTTTTACACTTTACTTCATATTTTATGATTTCATTTATGTATTTTTTTTAGTAGAAAGTAAAATTTACAAGCTTTTATACATGTTTCTATGAAAAAATTTGTGTTCAGATTTTTGAAAATATGAAAAATTAGAAATTAATTACAACAAAAAAGTTACAAGTTACGAAATTTTCCAAGTTCACAAGAAATTAAACAAGAGATTGAATTTTTATTATTAATTATAATAATTTTCGTGTCAAATAATAATTACATGAAAAAATGTAACACATTTTATCATTTTATTTTAGGATAATCATTTTTTTTATATTAATTGAGAACTGAGGAATTAATTTGCCGACTGTATCATTATCTGATTTTACGGTTCAAGAGGTAGCGTTTGTGATATTACTCTAATGAACTTTGACCTTTCCTTGATTTCTACTAATTTCTCATTTCTGAGCATCTTTTGTACCTCTGAAAGCCTTCTAAAGTTAGAAATCTTTGATTAAAAAGTCATGATCATTCACTCGAATCAAGTAACTTCAATCAGTGAATTTTACATACTGCACTTAAGCTCTGAATTATATTTCAATAATATTATAAGTGATTAGATAGTTTTTGTCATGAAATAATTATCTACTATCAATAACATTAATGTATATTCTATTAGAAGACAGTATCACGTAAATAAATTTTCATGCAACCGTGTTTGTAACATTTTGTTTTTAATTCTATCAGATTTTTTCTTTTCATCCGGCTTTTCCAGTTTTGTCTTTATTTTTATTGCGAATCTTTTAACTCTTTTTTATTCCTTTCTCGTACTTTTTTGATTACTTATAATTCCTATTCTCTTTATTTCTTTGCAAAAAAATCGAAAAATCCACTATTTAAAAATTGCAGGGATTACTGACTTTTAATTAAAAATATAAGGATTGATAAATTTACTTTGGAAGCTATTTTTTTAATAATAAAAATGTATTGTTTTTTATTACTAGGGAATCATGCAATTTAAAAAAATTTCTTTTAACCCTTGAACATCTCTTTTAGCCCTTAAAAATCTCTATGAGCTTTACTAATTTTTTCGGGAGATTAAATTTCGATTTAAAATCTTTGCAAAAAAACTTTGCAAAATCATTGTGCTTTTGTTTTCAAAAATTAAAACGAAACTTAATTATTATTATCTACATCAGAACTGTAAAACGATGAATTGTTGTTTGACTATTATTCCAATGATGACTTTGAATTGCATTTTGCATAAGAAACAAAACATTTAAAGAAAAATCTCTAATTACAGTAAACTCTCTTTTTAATTTGTTTTAAGATGTTTTAGAAGTAGTAGTTCCGACAATGTCACTGTTGATTAAAACAAATTAACAATTCCGAAAAATCAATTTTATATGCAATTTACAAATTTTTTTATTCTTCCTATTTCTTTTAAATTTTCCAAACAGACTGTAGAATCACTATCACTTTTAGAATCAAAATATTTTTTTCTTATGTGGTTATAAGCTGGACATGTTGCGAGAAGTACTTTAAGATTTTTTAAAAATTTACTTTGCTCTTTAGCAATAAAATTATGCTCTAAGGGGACATTTGCTTCTTTACTTATATTTGCTTCCTCATAGGGAAGCATTGTTTAGATATACGTTTCCGCTTCTTCCATAATTGATTCTGCAAAAGAGCTATTAGTATTTGTCTTTGTCCGTTACTGATAATTAATGTGTAACGTCCGGAAGGGACGAGAGAGATTAATTAATAAATCAATAATGTAACATTAGATGCTACACGTGTTCTCACTGAAAAAATTTTGGGCCTTCAGCAGTCTGAACAAATAAGACTGTAATCTTATATGAGAGAGAACTCTTCTACCTGCGGTTGGGTCAGATGCCGTCTCCTTGTGGGAGCGCCTGACCCCCACTCAAAGACCAACGCGCTCCTAAACTGCGATAGAGCAGTAGTACCTGCTATTGATGGGAGGGGAGGAAAGTCTCGCACCCAAAATGGTGCTCCCTCTGCACTGTAACTAATCTCACGTAGCGCTTCTACAGTACCAAGCCAAATTTTTTTTCAGCTTATCATTATAACCAATCAATATGAAATCGAGAACAGTAGTACTGATTAGACATGAAGTAATTTGTTTGTTGACGTTTTTATACTCATTTACGAGAGAGTTCCGCAGGAATTTGACAAAGTCGCTAAGGCGACAGAGCTGGAGTGCCACCCTTGAAGATTAAAGTCTTCTGATAGTTCCGAGCGTGGAACAGAATTAAGGGTTAAAGGTTTTAGTGGATCGGGCCGGTAGTAGTTCACTGGTTTATTTTACCTACTTCAAAAATTAATTTTTCGAAAAAATGACGATGAAACCTCGTATAGGCATTTTCAAAAATAATGTCTTATTAATTAATTTGGATCACCCATTAATGCATTTAGGGTATCAAAAATATGTTTAAAAAAATCCATGATTTCCTAGTAGTAAAAAACACTTCTTTATCTTTATCTACCTAAATAACTTTCTGCTTCTTAATTACCTTTAGATTGCTCTTGGATTCTTAATTCCTTCAATCTATTCTCTTATTGGCTCTTGATCGAAAAAGAAAAAATACTTTCCTTCTTCCTCTCTCAATAAGTAGAATTCTCTCGACATTTTTTGATTTTTGTTACTGTGGTGTTAATTTCCGTAAACCTGATAGATTTTATAAATTTAAGTGTGTTGTGTCAGCAAAAGGTAAAAACAAGCCTAAAAACCCTACGAAACGGGTATTCGTGACGATGTAACGTATATAATGCATGTCCTGCATGTTTCTAGACTGGCTTGGCAAACGATTTTTTAATTTGTGATGTTTTTCTAATTATTATAAAAAATAAATATCTGAAATAAAAAGTTTTACTTTATGTACAATTTTTTAATTTACAGTCATGGCGAGGAACTCATCGTCACACCCTTCGCACAGATCCTCGCCTCTTTGCGTTCGGTTAGGAACAACTTTTTATCACTTACGAACGTCCCGACGAACAAGTAAGTAAACTACTTTTAAAAATAATATTTTTTTACTCTCTAGATTTTGTGATAATTTTATTTTTTATTTTGTATATTTATATTATATATTCTTTATTATATATATATATTAAATATATTCTTTATTGTATATATATTAAATATATTCTTTATATTTTTATATAGTTTACTTTTATATAGTTTACTAGATCTCTTTTATATTTTTATAATCCTTACCTTTTACATACACAAAATTCTTAGAGCAGAGAAATACTTTTCATTAAGATTAAAAATAATCCTAGAAAAAATTGATTACCAGAAAATTGTTTTAAAATATAAAAAGTATAAATATAAATAAATATAATATATTTATAAATATAATCTTAAAAAATTACTTTTTGGAAAAAATAAGGGGTTACGCCACCCTGAACGCGTGAAAATAGGACGGTATTGCAGGAATTTTTTTGGATTATGCTATTTGAGATAGGACTTTTTCACTTTTATTACTAGTTACTACATACAATAAGCTTTATAAATATTAAAAAAAAAAATTTTTTTATATTAAAAATGGCGGATATATGAGCTGTGTCGTTCACCAGTTTGTTCTGAGCACTCCTTGATGGTGGGCATGATTCAGAGCTTTCAAATTTTATCTGAAACAAGTAAACAAATTTTTTTCCTAAAAAGTGATAAATTTTTAATAGAGTGACGTAGCGGTTTTGAAAAAATAAATTTTTTACGCCAATGAGAGTACTTCAAAAATTGACTTCATTTTCTGGGCAAAAAACTTCGTGTAAAAAATAGCATAACTTTCTAATTATTCAATTGAAAAAATCCTACGTCACTCTGTGGAGAATCTACAGAAGATGTGTTTAAATTTTTAAGTCAATCGGTTGAATAGTTTTTGTTTTATCATGCCCACCGTCTCGAAAAATGTGGTTTCGAGAAAATCGCAAAAGAATATAACTTTCATAATTATTGATATATTGTCTTCGGAAACGACTCAAAATACTCGTAAGAATATAAGCTTTTAAACTAAGTAATAAAAAAATCGATTTTTTTTAAATTTCAGGGTGGCGTAACCCCTTAAAACAAATTCTAATATTCGTGAAATATTATTCTGATAAGAATACAATCCCTAGTAACACATTTTTCTGAATAAAAGAATATAAGAGTTTTCTCCCATTGATTCTTAAAGTTAGCTGTACGTTTCTTCCACTTTTCTGCTTCTTGAGCGGAATCAATTTTTCTTGCTGCCATAGGGCAATAAATCAAATATAAAGTTATTTTCGATAAAAAGCATTTATTCAGAAATTTAAAATTGCTCATTTAAAATTCCAAATAGTGATTTACAACGAAGGCTAGCCATTTATTACAATGTTTTGCTAGTAACGGTTTACTTATCAATTTTATTCAATTGAAGTTTACATTAAAGTTGACCATCTCTGGTATAGAAAGTTTATCATTCACCTTGTAACAATTATTCCGAATAATTGAAATTATAATTAAATGGTTTAAAATGTCGATTAATCTTATTTTATCGGAAATATTGAAAATAGTCTCCTTTATTTTCAATTCGACAATTTAATTTTTTCAGATCGAGGAGGAGTAGTGGAGCCCAGGGTAGTAGTACGCCTCAACCACGGAACCTGGCTCCCGGAGGTAATATTTTAAAAAATACATAATTAACAGTAACAACACAAAAATAAAAATAATATTTTCAAAATTTGAGGAAAAAATGAAAAATTAATAGTTAGGTTTTTAACCACCAGCAAAGCATTGACACGTAACAGTTTCATACATTCAGAGATTGTGAAAATAAAGAGCCGCTAACTAATTTGCGATTATTAAATCAGATTGGTGGGAACTTATATAAAAAGATTTCAATTCGCGAGTGATCAACTAAGAAGAAAGATCGTAGAAATTCGGACGACCTTCGGCCTTGAAACGTATATTGAGGACTATAAATGTATAGGATTCCGTACAGGATTCTTGACATGATACTGTAAAGGATTCTTGATTGGTTCCCATATAGGATTTCATGACGTTAAAACATTTTTTATAAAAATATATTTAAAAATATATTTTAAAAAAATATATTTAAAAATAATTAATTAAAAATTTTGTTTGGAATGTAGTGATCATTTGGAATTTATGGAATTTATGATCACCAGAGTTATTGACGAATATTAATATGATTTTAAAAATCCTAACACCAAAGGGTTTCGAACCAATGCAACCTGACCACTGATGTTAACACTTTAAGCCACACAGCCAAGAGTTTGCAACATCTTTCTTGTCCCAACTCTTATAAAAAGAGATTGCAATACCTCTTTCCAAATAGAAAAGTTACACCGCAATGCTCAGTTAACAATGAACAGTGGTTCTACAAAAGAAAAACCACAAGATCAAATAATTGAGGGTGGAATTTTATCAAGACTATTGTTTACACCTAAATTCTTCATTTTTAAAAAAATACCATTTTTAGAAAGAAATATGCTCTGAAAATTCACTTCTCCTTTAATATAGAAAGACAGATTGTTTTTAGATAATTTAGAAACTTTAGATTTAGAATTTTAGAACTTTTTTCAGAAGTAAGAAAACCTTAATTTTTTTTGTTTGCTTATAAGAAAACTTCTCTCTGCAAATATAAAAAAAAAGAGAAGAAAGTTTCTACAGAGAAACTTGTGTCTAACAAAAGTCGATAGAACAGAATTACTCGTGTTATTTGAAGCAGAATAATTAATTAACGTTTATAGACCGCAAGTCCTGATGATTATTTCAATTTAACAACCGTTAACCCGAGAGACAGTCAACACTTTGATCTATTCTAAAGATAATCAGGTTCAGAGCTAATCTGATTCTGACCTTTATTAAACAAAAAATCCTGAGCACTCAAAGCTAATATCTTCAAAGGTCATATTTGCTTCCTCTTCGTTATATACTAATAATGAAAAATCTGCGAGAGGAATTTAATAGTCTTCAAAAGAAAATTAGTAAAATATTCTTCAAAAATTATCTTGAAACGAATTATTTTTAAAATAACTTTTTATTTTTACATTCTCATCAAAAATGAGAGTGTATTCAAAATGTTTATGTATATCCTAAGATAATTTAATTCTTATTATTTAATTTAATTAATAAAGATGGATGGAGTTTTTATTTTTATTTTTCTTCGAAACTGGACATTTTTAAAAACTCGAGATTCACTTTTTTCTATTTCTATTTTTTTTATGATGATGAATTTATTCCTCTCGTAGAATATACGTTTCTAAGATAAAGATACATCTTGAAAGTGTGTTCGTGAAAGTTTCGCAAAGTTAAACTTCGCTGTTGTTTTAAAAGAGCAAACTTTGTGGTTCCTTGAAACATCTAAAGTAATGAATTGCGAATTCCTCCACTTTTTTAAAAAAGTGGAATTTATCTGTCTTTACAGAAGCTTTGAGTTCACGAGATTTTTTTTAAATTTTCCAGGAATTTTTCTGTAATTTTTCTTTTCTTGTTACAGAGGAGCCCTACATGAAAATGGCTGTGGATACGATGGAGGAGTTGGATTGGTGCCTAGACCAGTTAGAAACTATTCAAACTCATCGATCCGTGTCTGACATGGCCTCTCTGAAGGTAAGAGATGCTTGTTGATTCCATTATCCATCTCCATTGTCACATTTGCGCGAAAATTTCTCCCTCGAAAATTTCCATCTCATTTTTTATGCGTCTTAAGGACAAACACAAATAGCAAACTTTCTAAATCCGAGAAAATAAATATTTGATAAATAAATGATGTATAAATTGATATGAAAAGGAATAACATTTTAAAGATTTTTATGTTTAAAAAGAAGGGAAACATAAAGATAGGGGCGCAAAAATCTTTAGGGTGCAAAAAAAATCTTTCTAAAAAATCTACACAGGGTGTAAATTCAACTAGTTACGGCGACAGTGTATTTAACGTATTTTGTATTACTCTCTTTTTTAATTTATTTTTAACTATATTGTTTATTTGGTTTTTATGTAATCCAAAGTATTAGGAATCAGAATAGGAATACTATCCAAAGTGGAAGATAAGTAACGTGAGGCAGTCGATGTGGTCGGCGGAAACTTTGCGACCACTTTCCCAACTTTTAGTAAACATTATTAGTTTGCGCATTTTTTTCTCGGCGAAAAATGCTCTTTTCTTGCAATTAAGACGATATAGTACATTTTAGTTCAAGGGCAAATTTTCTACCAGGTAAATTTTGTTACAAACGCTCGGAGGCGGTCGAGAGGGTCGGCGGTGACTTTGTGACCGCGTTTCCTTCTCCAGACGCATCGGTTACGTTCCGCCTTCATCTCGTACACCAAATAATACACATTTAATGTAAATGAACTATAAAAAATTGATATATACAAAAAACTCGACTTCCTAGGTTTCAAATCTATTTATCATTAAAATTTAAATCCTCATTTGAAAATTTGAATTTCTGGTTTTCTTTCTGTCAAAGTGTCAGCAAGCGTATTTTTTAAAAATTTTAGGTAAATACGGGAGATTTGCTTGGAGTGTAAATAGAATTTTAGCATTTCTCAAACGACCGCTTTGCATATTCTTTGTTAAGGAATCGATATTATCGACACGTGGGAGCTTAAATACAAGGAGTTGTCTATATATCCTTTAGTCGTTATGACGTGGCTCAAAAGTACTCTTCTGCATTATCAAATCAGAGCAGAAATAAACAGAGGTTATTTCTATACTACATTAAATTGGCACAAATAAAAGAGGAACACTAAACGATAAAACAAAAAGCGAAGAGTTTCTTCCATTCCTCGAATTTCCAATACAATTTATAATAATTAGCAATTTGAGGGACTTATGTATTTGTAATCCTTTTACAAAACAAATCCGTATCAATTTAACGCAAGAGAAAATTTGAAGCTTTTTAAATTCGTAAATTTGTTTTATCCTTTCGATGAAAAAGTTATTCTCTATAATGGAAGCAATAAATGAATTTTCATAGCAATTTGGTGCGGATTAATTATTCCGTAAAATTTCGAGCGTCTTGTGAATCCCTCGTTCAGAATTCTTTCATGTAATATGATTACAAACTTCTTCGATAGTTTGCTTTCTAATTTATTCATTCTGTAAGTGAATTTTAAGAGCTAATCGAAATTAAATCGCACTTGACAGTTTTCTCATTACGAGCTTCTCATAAATTTTCTGCTCTACTTCTGCAGAAGGGAACTGCATTTTCTTGTGTCTTTAAAGAGCCTGAGAAATGAATGTCCCAAAATCTGGGATTCTGAGTTCATTTATCTTCTCGAAAACCACAACAATAATTTATTGAACAATGTGGTACAAATTATGGCATCAATTTTATCCATTCTTTTTCCTTTTTTGTAACTTTTAAAGCTACGATTTTCTCATCAATTTTTGTTTCATTACTTTTGCTTTTTCGTGGAGAACGAGAAAATAACTGCGAAATAAACTTTGCGATATTTACAAGTTCTTTTTAAAATTTTTAACGCCACTTGAATAAATAAATTCACAATCAAATGCGAATAAAAACTGATTACTTATCTTTTTTACACAAAAGAAACTTAATCCATAAAATATATATACTCCAGCAATGACCATTTTTCTTATTTTATAATTTGGATCATTATCTCGAAATTGTTCTTCCTTGAATCAAACCTTAAATCTACCTTCTTGATTAAAATTAAAAGAAATCTTACAATTTATTCAACGCATAAAATAAATCTCGAAATTCGATTGCGATGTCCTTCAATCATTTCTGTATTGCTGATTCAAGGTAAAGTGGAATGTTGAACTTAATTGCGCTTTCTACCTAGCAGCAAAATTTTATTGCTTAATTGTTTATTACTTCCCGAAATAAAAAATAGATTCGAATGCATCAGAATCGCTTTTTTTGAATCCTAATGTTTTCTGTTTAATATTTTTGAGTTATAAAAAATCGCTCTGAAGATACAAAAAAGGATTCACATTTTTATTCTAGAAGTATTTAATTTTTTCTAATTAACCGCAAAATGCTGGCTAATCATTAACGAAATAAAAAAGAACAATTTTAGTTCATTGTAAAGTCGAATTCCAACGTATAAAAATTCAATTGACATTGTCAGAAAATAAAAACTTGTATCAAACTTTTTATCATCTTAGCTATCGTCTTATAGCTCTAAAGTTTGTTAGAAAACGGTAGCTAGAGAAATTCGGTAACGAGAAAAGTTACCATTCAAGTGTACTTTTTCAAGCAAGTACTCGACATTTTCTTCTAGTTTTGAAAATAATCGTGGAATCGAGTTACATTTTCTTTGCGCTGAAACTTAATACAATTCCATCCACTCGGATGTTCCTTAATTTCCGAATAAAACTCGAAAACTCGTTTATTCGATAACTAATTATTTCCCGTCTCACTTAAATATTTCTTGGTTTATTTCAGTTCACAAGAGTTATTTGCATTTCAGGAATATCTACAATATGTAAATTCTTAACAGTTATAATCGGCAGTAATATATGTATTTATATTACCATCTATTATCATTGATTTAAATAACTCAACAAAATAGGAACTAATTTCAAGTTGAGTCGGTTTTTTTTTAAATCGTAAATTACTTGAGGCAATATCAGTTGTTTGTAAGTCTATAAATGTTACTCGTAAGTTTTAAGTCGATGGACTTAAACAAGTATTGTTATTTTTAAGCCACAAGACAAGGTTGAACACCATTAGTGTGCGAATCAATACGAAAAGCGGGTTGATTTAAGCGATACTTAAATATTTCGCGCAAAGCAAAAATAAAGATTAATCTCTATTTATTATTAACTGGGAAAATTCAACCTGCACAAGTTTCCCTTTGATGAAAAGTATTTACAGACTTTAATCTACAAACGAATTCATTATTTACATTATTCCTGTAGATATTAATTTAAATTTGCTTTATGCAAGTTGCTTCATGGACTTTAATACCTTTCAGGTCATAAAGGAATATTTAATCATTTAAAAAGCGACCCAATTTTCAAAATGAGCTTCGTTAAAAAAGAATTTGTTGCAAATACTTCATCTTTTTCAATTTAAACAACGCTTGACAATTTATTATTTTTTTGTCTTTGTTTAATTTGAATTTTTTGCCTAGGGACTGTTAAGAAATCTGCTTACAGATCCCTCGGGGACGAATCCAAGGGCAGGTGGGGTTGGTAAACAAAAATAAAAACAAGAAATGTAACTTCACAGTTTACACCGGTGAACATGGTCTGCCTTTCCGTGTCCCACTTCCTGCAATGAAAGAGGGTGTGTTCTGCGTCATCCACAGGTGACTAGCACTCTGGCAGTAAGCACACACCCCACCTTTCTTTTATAGCTCGTTTTAGAAACTGCGTAAGTAATAGAAGCGTAAAAGTTCGTGACAAGTGCTGCCAACTCAAAAAGCGTCAGCGCGCGCTCTTGCACTAAGGCAGATGGCGCGCTTACGTTGGCAGTACTTGTCCCGAATTTCTGCACATGCGCAAACAGAAGATAGACCCGAATTTTACGCCTCTATAGTCCAAACTCGAACGGATCAAAAGCGATTCACTTTCTTTAAAAACGAAAAGTTTATTTTTGACGCATTGAACGTTCTAGAAATAACCTGAGTTGAAAACATCAAGAATTAAAAAATGAAATCTAAAAATAAAATAATAATTAATTTTGACAAGAAATAAAATTTAATTTTGACAAGATAAAAAATTTAAATACAAGAAAAAATACAAGATCAAAAATATCTTAAAATACGACTCGTTGAAATGAAGATAGAAGTGACGTCAGAGGTTTGACCTATCAATCGGAATGCACCGTTAAGTATACATTAACCCCTTTAGGATTGGGTGTTGAGTTATAAGTATTTTGGTACAATTAGGTGGATAATAATCGTTCAATCAGCTCTTATGAGATCACGAAGCTGAAGCGTGATTTTCTCTAGAGACAATCGCAGATGACCTTTAAACTCGTAAAAGAAAGGTTAACTGATCTGTCATAAAGTTATGACTACGAGCTTTTTATTATTTTTCATTAAGTAACTTATCAACTATGTCGACAATCATAAATCTCTAAGGTAATTTTCACCACTTCCCTTGAAAAAACAACTGCTATACTAAAAGTTTCCATCAGACAAGAAATAGATAAGGTCGTGTAACTTAGGAGCATCTTCATCTGATAAAATTTGACGCACGGTTTTATTTATTTTCATATTTCACTCGAACTTGTTCCTAAAAAATTTTTCTTATATGCATAATTGTAATTTTAAATTATAACATCGAAATTCAAAAACATAAGAAAAACATTTATTTCAAAACATAAGAAAAACATTTATTTCAAAACATAAGAAATAAATATTGAAATTATAAATATATAATATAATATAATTACTATATAATTATCATAAAAAGAAAGAAAGAAATAATAAATATTTTTAATTAAAAAATAAAAGCACTTAGAGCAGAAAAAGTGAAAATGTTTAAAGTATAGGAATTAAAGGCGAAAGAAATAAAACAAATTTAAAAATAAAAAAAATTATGAACTAGAAATATAATACTGGTTTTATACTTATTGAAAGGTCAATGAATAAAGTGTGCGTACACAAATTGTAATCAAACTCACTGGTATCTTGTGGCATGTGCATTTAACCCAAAAACGCTTCGAGGCAAGTTTGTTCATAATTTTCGTGCGAGGAAATTTATGATCTCATTTCCAAACATTTCTGACATTTTTGGGTGTCCTTTTCATTCTAGGAAAACAATCTTTACATAGCTCGCACGTCAGCAGGGAAAACATTTGCATTTCTACAAATTCTAATGAAAAGCTTAGAATTGAAAAATATTGGACCAAAAGAATAGCACAACTTGTGTTATTTTAGCTAAAAGTTGCAGTTAATTTTTTAAAAAAACTTTAGTTTGCAGAGTAGTAAAAACTTTGGACAAAAAAGTCGGCTTCTGTGTCAGAAGAAAGTGTGTTACAAGAATAGTAAAATAAAAGGATCCCCAAATAAGGTGGTGAAATTTAAAAATTATTTATAAAATAGCATTCAAATGTTTATCAAATTTCGAAAAAGGAAGTTTCATTTAAGCTTAATTAGAGCTCAATTGATATTTAAACTAATGAACAAAAAAAGTTTTACAATTTTTGAAAATTTCTTCCCTCGAATTCAATCCTTTCTCCAAAAAAAAAAAAAAAAAAAAAAAAAAAAAAAAAAAAAAAAAAAAAATTTCCTCTTTAATTAGAGTCCAAGAAACTTAAAAAATGTTAACCAGTTTGTGACTTATGAACAAAAACGTGTTGTCGAGACCTTAAACTCGTTCGACTGACTACATCAACTTATTTCACGTTTTCGCTCATAACTCAAAAACTAATTAACATTTTTTAAGTTTCTTAGATTCAAATTAAAGAGGAGACTTTGAAGAACACAAATACCGAGTTTCGGAATCCTTTTTAAATTTTTTTAGTTTTAGGGAAGACTTGAATAGATGAGATAAGATTTTGAAAAAAAGATAGAGAGTAAAAAATTCTAAGATGGATCAAAATATATTGAGTGTAAATGCTATAGATTTGTTTAAGGAAATCGAGGTCGGAGGGATTTTCTCGGACAACCTTGAGATCTCTGATTTTGCAGATTTGGTCTTGACGCTCCATTTGTCTCGATGAGAATAAACGAGTCGAAGCTTTCTTAGACTTGTACATTGTGCTTCATTAGAAAGTGTTGAGTTCAATAAACTCACTTCAAGGTTGTGGAATTAACTCTCCTTAGTTTTTGCTTTGAACTGCCAATGATATACCTGTCTGCACTCTTTAATTTCACACATTCAAATTCATCGACAATTTTAGAAAATTATTTTCTTCATCTGAAAAAACTTGTTCTCTTGGCGAAATTTTTCGAAATTCAATAAATTTATTGAAAGGATTTATTATTGGATTTATTGAATCCATTGAAAGGATTCAATAAAGAATCCATTGAAAGGATTCAATAAAGAATCCATTGAAAGGATGTCTACTTTTAAGAATCATTTGAAAATTCATAACTCGAGAATTCGGTCACTTATAAAAAATTACGCAAACCTTTTTTCTGTAATAAATGAATCAAAATATTTCTGACCGAATGTGAAATATGGACGGCACGTGGATTCGCCCACATGCAAATTAATCAAATTCCTTGAAAAGTTTTCCAATTTTTTAAAAATAGGAAATGTTTTGAATTTTACAAAAATTTTACTCCAATTTTAAAATGTTAAAAATACGAATAAAAACTGTTAGAAGTGTTCAGAATGAATTCAAAAGAGGTCAATATTCACAAATTTACATAATTTCGTATTCGAGCGAAAAGAAAAGTAAAAGATGCTAAGTATTGTAATTTTCATATTTAAATATTGTACTTTTTAAAGAAATGTTAATCTGTTATTTTATTGAATATTGAGTAATTGAGTGTATTGAATAATGTAATTATAATTTGAGTGCTCCCGAATTTGAGAGAATGTTTCAAGATTAATTTACCCAATTCTGTTGAGCTTTTGAGCCTACTTTAGATGTTTTATGAGATAGTCGGTAGAAAAGGATTCAGAAAATGAATTTTAAATCTGTCATTTATCTTGAAAGATTTGGAGGGTCATTTTGCTGCGTCACTTCACGTGTAGAACTTTTTATCAGATCAGTTGGTTCCCCTCTGTCTGCTCTTTACAAATGATAAGTGAATAGACATGATTCACTTCTTCCGGGATCGTAAATTATTTGGCATGTTCATTGACTTCATTTGTAGTAGAAAATAAAGCGTTTTTATTGACCTTCACTTTCGCAATAAATTTTTCACAAACATTTTCATCAAAACTTATTATCCTCAAAGTTAAATTAAATCCTTCAATCTTTCAGTGCAGTACACTTCTTTATAAAGAATTATTAAATTCTACAAAAGAATATTGCTGTTTCTCCTTTGATGAATTTTTTCATATTACTTTTGATTCTCTTACTTATTTATAGCTCTTAATATTTTCATAAAATACGTTCAATTAAAAGAAAAATGTCATTCTTTCTGTGTAAGGAACTAGAGAAATTTAAATTTTGTTCAATGGTCAAAGTGATTGACCTAGAGTGCTGAAATTTGATACTTAAGTGCTTTTTTATGATTTTTTGTTCAAATGTAAACTATGGGATCAATAAACTACTTTTTACGTTACTATTATTTTTTATTGCTATTGTTTCTATTACTATTGTTTTCATTTTTATTATTATTATTATTATTATTATTATTATTATTATTATTATTATTATTCATTTTATTTTTTATTTTACATTATTTAAATTTTTATTTATTTTTTATTGTCGCTATTATTTTTAAAATATATTTTTGTTTCTCATAACTGAAAAGATTCATTATTGCTTCAATTAATATTGGAGCTTTTAATATTGAATGTCATTTTATTACGATGCCGTATTCGTAACTCACACACACATGTTTAAAATTGAATTTATTGTTTTTAATTAAAGCTAGAAAGATTTATAATTTAAAAAAAGCTGCTCGGCTGTTAACGATAAGAATCTTATAGTCAATAAAAGTAACGAGTTAATGAACATGAAATAATGTAAATATCACCATAAATTTCAAACAAAACCCTTAATCAAGAAGTCGTGATCATGATAAGTGTATTCATGTGAATCAACTATTTTACTAGAATTCATACAAATACTTTATCATTTGGTCTGTTAATAAGAACTTCATTATTCAAATTCACTTTAATTACTTTCATCAATAATCCAGTCTACTTAACGACCTAATTAAAGAAAAAAAAATTCTTTTGAAATCTCTGCAAATTCTAAAATCTGAAGAAGTGGACTCGAATTATTACGATGAAATGACTTTTGAAAAGAACCCAATTACTCGCCATCTTCTCTGAAAATAAAATAAATTGTAGAACACCGAATTGAATCCTCCAATAAATCAAGTTCATACTTTTTACTCCAAAATTATTCCGGTATTTCTGTGTTTTATTTTCTGTTTAAAAGTTCGTTATTCACAGCGAGTGTGTTAATTAGAAGTTTCTAATGGAGAATCGCATGCATAGAAGGAAAAGCTTACTCGGGGGATAACTTTTATTTGCCACTGAACCGAATCCGCAGTTAAAATTTAGTTCCTTTTTTGCTTTCTATTTGCTCTTTTTTCGATTAAAACGAGTTTTATTTTTTAAGCACTGACAGAAAATCGAAAACGGATTTTCGAGAATGTAAAAAGGACTGTTAGACTTTTTTTTAAATTGTAACTTTCATTGCAAATGACATTTTCAATTTTTTTCTACGTTTGGGAATTTGCAATTTTGCAGTTTGAAAAAAATTTGCAGTTTGAAAAAATTTTGATCAAATTAATTAATCATTCAGGCATCTTTAGATTTTTTAAAAAACTGTAATTATGAGTACAGATTATCAACATAGTTTCCAAAATTAATAATTTAAAAGAATTTAAAAGAAATTTACACTACCGTCCAGAATTATCAAGACACCCCTTTTTTGATGAATTAAAAATGTGTATAATCATGAAAAGTATAAAGTATAAAATTGTTTTTCATTTTTTCCTTAATCGGCAATACAATTTTGAAAAAAATAAGACCTAATTGAA
>WNHD01002110.1:3952-20067 GCA_011057455.1 Ganaspis sp. Gsp50
AGGTCCTAGATTTCCCGAATCAAGGTTTCACATAAGAATCATACAAAGTACTTCTGATGAATCTGTTGGGACGTATGACGTCCCGCTCTTCTCTCAGTGTGATCAAAGAAATAAAGGACTTTTAACAGTTCTCCTTGAGATATCGAAAACGCCATATTTGCGAATGTGAGATAAAAAATATATTTTTGACATAAAATTTGAGATATATTTTTAAAACAGATTATACAACATTGTCATACTCTTTTAAATTGAATCAGTCAAATTTCACTGCTTCCTCAGCCAGAAGTGAATCATTGGTTTCAATCAATGAATTTTCACTGGAAAATTAGTGAAATTCCACTGATTCTTAGTGACCGACTTCTCACTGGTAACCAGTGACATTCCATTGATTCAATTTAAGAGAATATAGTACTTTCAATACAGTAGAACTTCTTTAATCTGATCTTACTTTTTATTGATATTTTGAAACTACAATATTTTTGTACACAGGCACACAGAAAAACTTTAATTACTATTACACTACCGGACAGAATTGTAAGACCTTTTTTTGATAAATAGAAAAACATGAAAAGTATACGAAATAATTTTTTTTATTTCTTTCCTAAAAGGCAATAAGATAAGATAAAGAAAAAATAAAAGGCAATAAGAGAAAAATAAGACTTAAATTGAAGTCATTTTGTTAATTTTTCAGTTAGATCTTTCATAAATTTTTTTGGATTTTTCAGTGTTTTATAAAATTAAAAATAACTTCTAAAATAATAGACGTTTTTAATTCTCCTGGGCTTATTTTAAAGTCAATCTCCTATAAAATTCGAATTACTTATAGCCATTAATAGCTAATTCTTTCCTTGAAAAATGCAAGTCCCTAAAGTTGCATAAAAAAGTACTAAAATTTTAAAATCCTGTTTTTAGTACAATAATTAATAAAATTTAAGCAAACACATTTATTGAAATTTTATTAAAAGTTCTATACGGTTTTTTGTTTTACATATTTTACAAAGATAATTTTGATATAAACATATTAGAAACAACTTTTCAAACTTTTTTTATGCAACTTTAGATGCTTGTATTTTTTTTTAAATTAGGCATCAATGGCTGTAAGTAAATAGAATTTTATAGGAAATAATCTTTAAAATTAAGGACCATTAAAAAAAGTTTATTATTTTAAAAGTTATTTCATTTCTTATAAAACAATAAAAAATCCATACTTTTTTTAAAGATGTCTAACTAAAAAATTGACAAAATGATTTTAATTAGGTTTAATTTTTCTCAAAATGTTATTGCCTTTTAAGAAAAAATTTATTTTCTATTGTTTTCATGTTTAAACAAGTTTTTCATTCATCAAAAAAGAGATGATCTCACAATTCTAGCTGTTATTGAATGAAGATTAATTTTTGAAAAATTTTAAAGTATTTTAAACGAAATTTCAATATATTGAAAGTCATGTGATAATAAGAGGGGGGTGAGGGTCACGGAAAATATCACAGTTGATCACGTAGGGGGGGGGGGGAGAAATTTGTTCGAATACCCGTCACGTGATTTATGGACAGTCCCTTAGACTATTTCAATGTATTGTTTAGCTTTAAATCATAATTTTAAGTACAAATTTAGAAAAAGGCTAAAATTTTTTAGATAAACTCAAAAAACTCCTAAAAAGTCATTTTTACAAATTTCCTTTTTATTAATGCCCGGTCCATAGCCGACTTTTATTAGAATTACTGGTATTCACCAGATCCCGTCTGACCAGAATTAAGGGAAACTATGGAAAATGCCGATTTATCACAGAAAAAACAGGGTGTAGATTAGGGCGCAGCTTCTTTTAAGAAACAAGTCCATTTTGGTGTTAATACTCAAAACAACACCTCACCTGTAGTCGACTACACCAGATGAGGTGTTGTTTTGACTATTAACACCAAAATGGACTTGTTTCTTAAAAGAAGCTGCACCCTAAACTACACCCTGCTTTTTCTGTGTACCGACAGAACAGTCGCAAAAGTCTGGCGTAAAATATCGGACACAGTATTTTTGTGCGCCTGTGTTATTATCATTTATATATAAATACAATATTTACCTGACAATAATGGAAATTGCAACCGTGAACAAGTACATGAAGAAATTCTCGTCTTAGTGCTTCCTGTAAAGCAGTTTCATAGTCAGTCATGGCTTCGTTTATTTGTAATGTTCGCACTAGCCCCTTAAGAGTTCTGAAAACTTGAACATATGCAGCAGTCGTTTTGCGATTCATTAACGCCCACGCAAACGGAAGAGCCTAAATAATAAATAATTCATTTAGAAGTTTGTTTGCTTGTATTTCATGTTTGTAGTTCACGGTTTGTTTATGTTTTTGAGTATTTTCAGAGTTAAAATTGTTTAGTTTTTTAAAGAAGTATTAAATGCAACTAAAAAAAAAAAATATACTCTAACTTTCTATAAAAATAAAACATAAATATTAAAGCATATTCACTTGGCGATAAATTTTTCATTTTCAAATTCATGCAGCTTCTTTCTCATTATGATAGCTCAACAACATTTTGACTGATTTAAATATTATTTTGTAATTTTATTAAACTAATTAAAATCTAGAAACAGACACAGGAATTTCTAGAAATACCCAATAACATCTTTTTGTGCCCAATTTTTGTTACAAAGTCCAGTTTTTCTGTACAACTGTTTTAGGAATAAATATATAAAATGATGAAAAAAAATTACATTCCTTACATCGAAATAGTAAATTTTTTTACTATAATTATTTTATTCTTTTAGAAAAAAAACATTCTACATTCAACAACTATTAATATTCCATTTATCTACATTATTAAGTACATATTTTAAATAAAAACGAATTTCAGCAATTTATTGTTTTTTAAAAAAACATCTCTCATTGAAAATTTTCCATAATATTCTGTTAAAATAAATATTTCTCTATTTTTTAGCACTAGATGAGGGGAAGTCCAGTATAAAAAATTGTTTCGAGCTTGTCTTTGAATCTGATCTTTTCTGCCCACAAAAATGCTCATTTTGATCCTCGCTCGGCTTAATTGAAATCAGAATAAGATTACTTTTCATATTCGCATAATAAAAATGTCACGAGAATTTTTATTCTTCGAAACTATTTAAGTGTGGCGATTAGCAAGCAAAAATTTAATTTCAGAATTTGCATAATTTTATTTGAAAACTTTCTAGAAACAAAACTATAAAAGAAAAATGAAAAACTGATGGAATTTAGAGAATAATATCATCACCATTATTAATTACCTAGATTTCTATTTGCCTGTAAAAAGTGCGTTAGTTTGCCCTACTCTGCCCTGTACTTTTTATATAAAAACAAATGTATTTAGACTTTTTGGAAAATCGAGAAATTGGCATGACTACGAAGCTACCTCAATAATGAAGCAAAACATCAATATTATTATAAAAACTTACGTGATTATATTTGATAGCCATGAGTGTTAAAAACTGATACCCGCCTACCTTAGTAGGTACGACTTTATAAGTGGCATCCAAAAATATACAACCATTTTCACAAACAGATTCCGCAAAAGTAACATCAACAAAAATGACCGAGGTCGACATGTCCTCGGCAGTAGTAACGACAATTTCAAGTTCACCATTGCTGTAGGCTTTTAAATGCTTCCAATCGTCCGTATTTATAATTTGGCAATATGAAGGTAAATCTTGTGGTGAAGGTGGAGAAAGACTTTGCCGCCATCTGTACATGGCATTTTCACATCTATGAAATGTTAGACTTACTGCTGCTTCAGGGTGCCTGCAATACAATAAAAAATATAGTTTATAGAATACTGCATTTTAAGAATTGTAGGTACCAACCTATCGAACAAAATTTATGATTAAAATTCCAGAGGTTTTATTAAAAAAACAGGATAAAAGCATACAGAAGAAATATTCTTTGATAATTAATCATGATTATTCCATACTTATGGTCAATATGAGTGAATATTACGTACAGTAGAAGTTTGTTTACCCGGACTAAAGTTTGAATTATTCTTCTTTTGTTTTTAATTTATCATTGATTGATTCGTCAGATATAACCATAATACTCAACATTTATACTTTAAAAAGAATCGTTTAAAAAAATCTCATCATTTTATTTTCGTAAAATATAATGTACCTAAATAATAAAATAAATTAATAAAAATTAAAAATAAAGCATATATTTACCGGTCAAACATTTTTTAAGAAGGTCGTATTTTTGTAAATTAATTTTGCAAGAATTAAATTTTTCTATTTAAATGTATTTAGGAACATATTTTTAAAGAGAAAAAGGAAAATTAGTTTCCAAACTGCTTTAGGAAAACGCCTATCAAAAACAAGAAAATACTTAATTGGGATCACTTTATTATAATAATTGATATATCTTAAATAACTCCAGCTATTAACAATTTAAAATCATACATAAAACTGAAAATTAAATATATATTTTTATAAAAAAAAATTTACTCACTGCCGTCGAGCGTCATCATATATTTTTCGAAAGCTGTCTTCTTGAGTGGTAACACGATTACAGAGATCTCGTTGAAAAGCTCTTTCTTTTAATTCTTTAAAATTAGGTAAGTGTATATGATTTTTTGTGAGCGTAAAAATTCCATTCTGTAGTTTTCCACGAGCGTTGCATCTTCGACTTTTGTTGTGTTTGCAAACGTAGTAGCTAATTACAGAAAAAGATTTCTCTTTTTAAAACAAGACTATCATAATTAAGTTTGAGTATAAGATCACTAAAAATTAGAATATATTTTACATCATTTGAATCGCTTTTATAAGTATAGAATTTAAATATAAAATTTGTTATAGTAAAAAATAATAAACACATATATATATACTTTTCTTTTAAAAAAATAAAAATTATTGCATATTGAATAAATATCACAGTTTGAAAAAAAATGAATTATTATTTTTAAAAGAATAAAAGAAAGATTATTTTTTTCTTTTAAATCAGATTTTTTTCAATTACACTTTTATAAAGTCTCCTTATAAAGATTTTATTTTTGCAATGAGTAATTTGTAATAAGTTTGTAAATATAATAATAAATTGAGCAATGTTTTTACATCATCAAGTTATAACAGTAATTTAAATCATATTTGAAATAAATTATTATAATAGAAAAATGAAAGATAAATGAAGATTTTTTTATATTTTATAACAACATATTTATTCAAAGACATAATTTATTTAATTAATCTAAAAGATACTTATTGTTAGTGTTAGTTTTTTATTTTATTAAGGTTTAAATGTACTCCAATAATGTGAATTAGGAATTTTTCACTAATAAAAGCTTAAAAATGAAAGATTTACATATAAAAAATGCCTCTGAACTCGCACACAAATTTCTTGTGCAGCCAGAATTTGGCTCAAAAACTATTCTCAACTGCAAAAAATAAGAAGTTATTAAATTATATCAATTACAATATTAGATTCGTTAAATTCTACACTCTATTACAAAAGACGAATGAGTAATAGAATCATTTTGTAATAAGTTTTTTAACAAAAATAATGTAAATTAGCCTATAATTTAAATGTTTAAAATCGTATGCTTTAAATAGTAACTTAAAAATTCAATTTAAATTATTTCAGCCTTATAATTTACTACATAAAATTTGTAGATTAAAAACCAATTTATCTAGACACAAATTAAACTTTCTTTTCTTTCTTTTGTAAATATTATTCTTTTAATTCACCTTCAAAACATTCAAGAGTACGACTTCATATTAGCAGAATTCTTACATTTTTGACATTCACCTTGAAAATACAGCTTATTTAGCCATTACAATTTAAAAATATTTATATTTTTTATGAAAGTTTCCAGGCAGATATGTCTTCAAAGGTGTATATTATCAACTTTATAAATTATGTTTTTAATCACATTAAAGAAACAATTATAAACAAATTATTTCAAAATTCTTTCAATATTTAATATACATACAAGATTTTAGATTTTTAGGTTAGGACATACTAAAGTGACATTTAATAGCTGTTAAACATTATTTAACAATATTACCCTTGTGTAAACATTTTTTTACAAATATGTAAGACGTATTTGAATCTTACGAAATTGTTTAGATATAATTACAGAGATAATGGAAGTGACATATACATCAATTTTTTAAATTTAAACGTCCAATTTCAAAAGTATTTGACATTTTGGTTACATTGAAGAATTAAAAACAAAAAAATACTCACGTTACATTATTCTTTTGACTATGTATAGTGTATTGAAAATCTTCCCAAACGTGCTCTTTAAAAATTCTAAAATTAAGATCATTATTAGCCATTTTTGCATATAAACACTTTCAACTTTTCAATCAAGTTGTGAGTTTTATTAATTTATTTCGCAAATAGATGATTGAACATTCGAGAAACACTCATCACACAGTTCGTTAAAAGACTGGAAGTCTGCATTCCCCTTCCGTACGCAAGCTGGCGCTCATGTTCTGATTTGCACGGAACACGGAACGTCTAAAAGCAACGTTGCCATATTCATCTTTATACTTGAAAATGCGCAATCTATTTGAGCCATCAACACTGTAAACTTGTAGCGTTACGCAAAATGGCAAAAAGTTATTCACAGCTCTCAATTACTAACAAAAAAGAATAAATTACATTATTAGTGCGTCGCAAAATTACTTCTGTTATTTTCGGATAAGCATTTTATTTCAAGTAAATGTGTTTTTGTAAGTGAAAGCGTGCAAAGTGAATTTAGGGGTGTCATGGAGAACATGCGAGAAAATCGTGACCACGCGGTAGAAAGAAGAAATGGGGATGATGCAATTCCATACAATTTCGATGGGCATCTTTATCGAGTAAATCGTCGACATAATGGAATCACGTAAGTAAAACGCAAGCCTTAATAGATGCCGAAAAACGGATGTCAAAAATAGTGTAATACATTTTTCTAGAATTCCCTGCCCCTCCCTTCCTCCCTCCTTCTAACCTTAGTTCCCCTTGTTAGTCCTTACATGGTACAAAAGAGAAATTACCACAAGCACCCATGAGGCTGAAGATAACTGCCACTTTCTGAAGATCACTTTTACCAAGTTTTCATTACGATTTTTTAAATAAATAAAAAATAATATAAAAGTAATAAACAGTAATATGTGACTTGGACAGGTAAAAGGGATCTTATGTCCGCAAAAAACGGTTTTTTATTGATTACTTATTCAGATTTAGACAAAATTTTTGTATCAGAATCACAAAAATTTGTGGAAATTTTTTTTCGGACGTAAGGTTCTGTTTAACTGTCTAGGTCACGTATTTTTAAATCTTATTGAATATTTTCAATAAATAAAAATTGTCTAGAAAGTGAAGGTTAGCTTCAGTTTTATCAAGCTGTCACTATTTCACAAGCCTACTTCCCCCTTTACCTTTGGCATTATTTTCCATGGCGTAGCTTCTTTTGCTCTTCTTTTGCTACTTAGTACACAAGTGAATATTAACGACGATGTGCCACGGTTTTAAACTTTCTAGAAATAATAAGTAACTACAGTACAATATTTTTTGAAAATAATATAAATTTCAAAAATCAATCGTCAAATTTTCTTTCGTTGGGATAAATTAACAGTATTTATTTGATTAATTTTTTTTTCTGTTAATATTTTCTAAAAAATATACTAATGAATAAAAATAAAAAAAGAACACACTATAGAAGATCAGTCGGTTGTCAACGTGATTTAATTCATTATTACTGTTCTTTTTCAAAATTGGAAATAAAAAGGACTTTTCTAATTTACTATAAGTTTTTAAACAACTACTTTAAATATAATAGATAAATTTGTATTGAAAAAAATGTATAATCTTTTAAAATTTATAATTGTTAATTTTTATGATTAACCTTAAAATATTTTTTTGGTGAAAAATATCTTACTTATTGATCTTTCGAAATTACAATTTTCATTTTCTAAATCATCATAATTTGTGATAACATTATGTGTAATTTGACAACAAATAAGAAATTAATAGAAGATTAAGAACTTTAAAAATAATTTTTGAAATCCACTTTCGACACAACACAAATTTTTACGTTTGAAACAACTGTAAAGAAATCACTGCTATCTATGAATATTTTAGGTAATTGTTCAAAATTTGATGGTATAGTGCGCAACGTTTATAGAAAAAACGATTTAGAAAAATTGTTTTTCAATTTCTATTTCTGATTTATATAGTGTAAACTCTAAATATCTAACTATAGTTTTTTTAAAGGAGATCTAATTTTTATATTTTCAAACTTCGAAATTGCACGTGACGATTAGGACGATTCCAGTGACACTGCCATTTCTGAAGCCGTATAACTAACAAAACTTCATTTTATATGTACTTTTCAATATTTACCAAAAAATTTGTAAAAGTAATTTTTTTAAACATTTCTTTTTCAAAATTAATTAATTTCTTTTTTCTTTATTTTTGACTCGTTCGGGTATTTTTAATTTTTGAAACTATTTTTGACGAAAGTCTGAGATTTTTTCAAATAAAACATGTAAAAACGAAAATGAGACAGTAATGGGTTTGCGTACAAATAAATAATACAGTAAGCGGGACACACTCGCGCTATTGAAATCATAATATGGCTCCAGAGCAAAGGGGGGGAGCGGTAACTTCAGTCACATGAGTGTCCTTGTTTACTTTATTATTCATTTGTTCATAAACCCATAAGCCCGCATCACTGGAGTCGTCTAAAATTTTGTGTGAATTTATTACTATCATATAAGATAATAATTTACTAGAGTTTCAAGAAAATCTCATGATTTTTTAATTTTTGAATTGTATACATATATTTCAGAAATTTAGCCCCATGTAGATATTACATGGGGCTATTTTAGATATTACGTATTTAAAATAGGATTTGGTACGATTTCGGGGTACTAATTATAGGTACTGAAATTATCAAATAAATATATGTATATGTATAATCTTTCAGGTACCTGCAGTGTAAATATAGCGTAAGCAGACGTTGCTCTGGACGAGGAAAAATAAACAGAAATGGACAATTCTCAATATTATCTGATCACAGTCACTTACCAAATTTAAGGGTAGAAGGTGAGCAACGGTTTCGTGAGGAACTTCGTAATCGTGTGATAGTGCAGCCAGAAATAAATCGACAAATATATGTTGGAATTCAACAATTGTAAGTACTTATTCAATTAATTCATCAAATCTAAAAATTGATTAACAAATGTTGAGTGCTAAATTAACATAAAACATTTACTCTTAAAGCAGTTATACAAAATGTGTATACAAATTATATGTATATAGTGTATTGAAGTTACTTATGTCAACTAAACTTGTTTTTGCTTCCTCATAGGGAAGCATTGTTTTCGTGCCGATTTTTGATTGTCAAAAAATAGTATAAATTAACTCAATTTCATTCAAAAAGCTTAAGTACACAGTTTCAAGCCAATGTCCAGATGTATGTGTGTGTGTCCGCATTTTACTAGGTAGGGTATTTAAGAACGCTTTGAAAGATTTTAATAAAATTTGTTACAGTTATTACATTCATAAAAATCTAGAAATGGACACAGGGGCTTTTACAAATACTCATTCAAACATTTTTAAGCACTTTGATTACTTAAAAAATCGGTTTTTTCCAAAAAAAAATTTTCCTAAGAAAAATTTGAATTTATAACCTACAAAATTAGATCCCTTGTTTCAAGACGAATCGATTGACCTATATAAAGAATATATTATACCAAAAATTGATAGCTTTTTCAGGAGTTTTTCGGTAGTATTTTCGGGAGAATTTTCGGCAGCTTTTTCGGCTGTTTTTCGGTAGTATTTTTGGAGTATTTTCGAGAGTATTTTCGGAAGTATTTTCGGTAGTTTTTTCGGGAGTCTTTTGCAGAGTTTTTCGGTAGTATTTTTGGGAGTAATTTCGCGAGATTTTGGAGAGTTTTTCGGTCGTATTTTCGGGAGAATTTTCAGGAGTTTTTCGGTAGTATTTTCGGGAGTATTTTTGGGAGAATTTTCGGGAGAATTTTCGGCAGTTTTTTCGGGAGTTTTTCAATAGTATTTTCGGTAGTATTCACGGTAGTATTTTCAGGAGTATTTTTGGGAGTTTTTTAGGGAGTTTTTTCGGGAGTTTTTCGGGAGTACTTTCGGGAGTTTTTCGGTAGTATTTTCGGGAGAATTTTCGGCAGTTTTTTCGGGAGTTTTTCGGGAGCTTTTTCAGGACTATTTTCGGGAGAATTTTATGGAGCTCTTTCAGGAGTTTTTCGGTAGTATTTTCGGGAGTATTTTCGGGAGAATTTTCTGGAGCTTTTTCAGGAGTTTTTCGGTAGTATTTTCGGGAGAATTTTCGGCAGTTTTTTCGGGAGTTTTTCGGTAGTATTTTCGGGAGTATTTTCGGGAGCTTTTTCAGGAGTATTTTCGGGAGAATTTTATGGAGCTTTTTCAGGAGTTTTTCGGTAGTATTTTCGGGAGAATTTTCGGAAGTATTTTCGGCAGTTTTCTCGGGAGTTTTTCGGTAGCATTTTCGGGAGTTTTTTGGAGAGTTTTTCGGTAGTATTTTCGGGAGAATTTTCGGGAGTATTTTCGGGAGTATTTTCGGGAGTTTTTTGGAGAGTTTTTCGGTAGTAAATTCGGAAAAATTTTTCAGGAGTTTTTTTGGTAGTATTTTCAGGAGAATTTTTGGGAGTATTTTCGGAAGTATTTTCGGGAGTTCTTTGGAGAATTTTTTGGTAGTATTTCGGTAGTATTTTCGGGACAATTTTCGGGAGTTTATTCGGGAGTTTTTCGGTAGTATTTTCGGGACAATTTTACTATATCAAATAGCTGTCAAATTAAAATCGAGTGTTTACAAAATTCATATTTCTTAAAGATTTTTTAATACTCAAGCACAAAATTCAGTAGGTTTTTGAAAAACACAAAATTCTGTACTTGGAAATAATAAATAAAGGACAAATGTAGATTCCAAATTAAAATTATAAAATAAGTTAATTTGCGTCGTCTTTGATCATTTTTAATAAAGATAGACAAGAGTCGAAAGACTTTTGACTGAATAAAATTTTGGTTTTATTTTAAATAAAAAGTTATAAAAACGTCTAGCTTCAAAATTCAAATAATAAATTTAACAACTTCATAATATCTTTAAACATTTTTAATTGAGGATACGAGGGGCGAAAATTTTTTGACCTAATAAAATTCTGTTTATTTCATAATAAAAAGTGATCATCTCGTGTAGTTTCTACATAAATCTCATTAGTTTCATTAATGCACATTATTTTTAAATATTATTAATTAATGACGCAAGTTAGAAATTTTTTGACTCAAAAATCTTTTTATTTATCAAAAAGTGACTAACTCTTTTTGCTTCTAACTTAAAATCAGAAAATTAGTTATTTGCATTATCTTAAAACAATTTTAATTAAGAACGTAAGAGTCGGAAATTTTTGACCAAATAAAATTTGGTTTTTTTAAAAATAAAAACAAAAACGTTCAGTCTCCAAATTAATATCCTAAATTAACCAACTTCATAATATCTTTGAACATTTTCATAAGGGAAAACAAGAGTCGGAAATTTTTAGTTAAAATTAATTATGTTTATTTAAAAATTAAAAGTAACTGACCTGTGTAGCTCCCAAATTAAAATAATTAGTTTATTAGACTCACATTTTCGTTAAACATTTTTAATTATTAAAACAAGAATCAGAAAGTTTTTGACTAAATGAAAAACTCTTTCTTTAAAAATAAAATGAAACCACTGCATGTAGTTTTCAAATTAAAATCATATGTTTATATTAGATTAACATTGTCTTTAAACATTTTCAATAAACAATAACAAAATTCGGACAATTTTTACGGAACAATATTCTGGTTTTAGAAATGAAAATTAAGTAAAACTTATTGAAAAATTACCGACTCTGATGTTTATTTAATTAAAACTTTAAAAATAATGTAAAATTACCAAAAGTAGGATTTTTAATTGAAAGCTCATCGTTTTGGTTGATTGTTATTTTTAAAGAAACATAATTTCATTGAGTCAGAAAATTTTAGATTTTTCGGTATCATAATTGAAATGTTAAAAGCTAATGAGAATTTACTAAACTAATTATTTCAATTTGGGAATTTTACGCTTTTATTTCTTTTTATTTTGAAATAAACAGAATTTTATTGACTCACAAAATTTTCTACTTATAAGTTCTTAATTAATGTTTTTTATAAAAAATTGTAAATTAACTAATTTTACGAATTTAATTTGAAAGCTACATGTTTTTGTTACTTTTTATTTCAAAAAAAGAGTTTTTTATGAGGTCAAGTAATGTATGACTCTTGTGTTCCTAGTTTCAAATGTTTAAAGATAATGCGAATATGAAAAAAAAAGATTTTCATTTAAAAGCCACACGTTTTAGTTTCTATTTATTTAGAAAAAACAGATTTTTATTAAGTATAAAAATTTACCGACTCTTGTATTTTTTTAATTAAATCTGTTTAAGGATAATGTAAATGTAATAATCTTATGATTGTAATTTACAACCGAAATTTTTCCTGTTTTTTCCAAGTACCTAATTTCGTTGTTTAAAAGAATTTTTGGTATTTGTGTTTGATTATTAATAAATTTTAATGATAATGAAAATTTTCTAAAACAACGCTTCTTATTTAAAAGCTACATGTTTTGGTTAATTTTTATTTTTAAATCAAGAGTTTCTTATTAAGCTTAAAAATTTCTGACTTTTGTGTTCCTATCTATCAAAGTTTAAGGATAATTTTAATTTTTTAAATTAATGTGTTTCATTTTTAAAGAAAAACAGATTGATGTGAAAAATGCACGAGATGATTACATTTTATTATGAAATAAACAGAATTTTATTGGGTCAAAAAATTTTCGCCCCTTGTATCCTCAATTAAAAATGTTTAAAGATATTATGAAGTTCTTAAATTCCCAGGTGGAAAAATCTTCGAAAGTAACTTTCGGGAGTTTTTCATGAGTCTTTCGGGAGTACTTTCGGGAGTTTTTTCGAGAGATTTTTCGAGAATTTCTCGGTATTACTTTCGGGAGTTTTTTCGGTAGTATTTTCGAAAGATTTTTCGGGAGTTTCTTCGGGAGTTTTTCGGTAGCACTTTCGGGACATTTTTCGGGACTTTTTTTTAGAGAGTTTTTCGGTAGTACTTTCGGGAGTATTTTCGGGAGTTTCTTGGGGAGGTTTTCGGTAGTACATTCTGGAGTTTTTTCGAGCGTTCTTTCGGGAGTTTCTTCGGGAGCATTTTCGGGACTTTTTGCCGAGAGTTTCTCAACAGTACAATCGGCAGTTTTTTCGGGAGTTTTTCGGTAGTACTTTCGGGAGTTTTATCGGGAGTTTTTCGGTAGTACTTTCGGGAGTTTTTTCGGAAGTTTCTTTGGGGGTTTTTTCGAAAGTTTTTTGATAGTATTTTCAGGAGAATTTTCGGTCGTTTTTTCGGGAGTTTTTTGGTAGTATTTTTGGGTGTATTTTCGGGAGAATTTTCGGGAATTTTTCTGTAGTACTTTCGGGAGTTTCTCGGTAGTACTTTCGGTAGTTTTTTCGAGAGTTTTTTCGGGAGTATTTTTGGGACTTTCTTCCGAGAGTCTTTCGGTATTCCTTTCGGGAGTTTTTTCGGGAGTTTTTCGGTAGTACTTTCGGGAGTTTCTTTAAGGGTTTTTTCGGGAGTTTTTTTGGTAGTATTTTCAGGAGAATTTTCGGTCGTCTTTTCGGGAGTTTTTTTAGTAATATTTTTGGGAGTATTTTCGAGAGAATTTTCGAGAGTTTTTTCGGGAGTTTTTCGGTAATTTTATTTTAATCATTATAGAATATTTTTATAAAATTCTCCCGAAAATACTACGGAAAAACTCACAAAATACTACCGAAAAAATCCCGAAAAAAATCCCAAAAATACTCCCGAAAATCTTACTGGAAAACCCTAGAAAAAAGTCCCTAGAAAATTCTCCCGAAAATACGCCCGAACATACTACCGAAAAAACTCCTGAAATTTCTGCCAAAAATACTCCCGAAAATACTACCGAAAATACTACCGAAAAACTCTCCAAAATCTCCCGAAAATACTCCCGAAAATTCTCCCGAACATACTACCGAAAAAACTCCCGAAAAAACTCCTGAAAATTCTGCTAAAAATACTACCGAAAAACTCCTGACAATTCTCCCGATAATACTCCCGAAAATACTACCGAAAAACTCCTGACAATTCTCCCGATAATACTCCCGAAAATACTACCGAAAAACTCTCCAAAATCTCCCGAAAATACTCCCGAAAATTCTCCCGAAAATACTACCGAAAACTCCCGAAAAAACTCCCTAAAAAACTCCTGAAAATTCTCCCAAAAATACTCCCGAAAATACTACCGAAAAACTCTCCAAAAAACTCCCGAAAATACTCACGAAAATACTACCAAAAAACTCCCGAAAATACTCCCGAAAATACTCTCGAAAATACTACCAAAAATACTACCGAAAAACTGCCGAAAGAACTGCCGAAAATTCTCCCGAAAATACTCCCGAAAATACTCCCGAAAGTACTCCCGAAAGACTCCCGAAAGTTACTTTGGAAAATTTTTCCACCTGTGATTTATTATTTGAGTTTAGAACCTGGACGTTTTTATAGCTTTTTATTTAAAAATAACCAAAATTTGATTGAGTCAAAAGTCTTTCGACTCTTGTCTTTCTTTATTAAAAATGTTCAAAGATGATGTAAATTAACTTTTTTTATAATTTTAATTTGGAGTTTACATTTTTCCTTTATTTATTATTTTCAAGTACAGAATTCTCTGTTTTTCAGAAAACTACTGAGTTTTGTGTTTGAACATTAAAAAATCTTTGAAAAATATGAATTTTCTAAACACTCGATTTTAATTTGACAGCTATTTGCTTTGGTAACATTTTAGTTTTAAAGAATGATTTTGTTATTGAGTCAAAAAATTTTTGACTCTTGTATTCCTAATTAAAAATGTTAGATAAAGAGAGGATTTTACTATCTATCTTAGAAGAATGTTTAATTGTTCCTTTGTGAACTTAAATTGTTTAAACAATTTCATTTCTGTGAGTGATGTTAATCGTTTTCATTTTAAAAATGTTTGTTTGGTAAATGATTTTTGAGCTTAATGTTTCTTCGAACGAATGGATTTCTCGCTGTCAGAGGCTCGCCGCCATACGCCTTGCCCCGTTACCTACCGCTACACTGGTCGCATGCAAGTGGAGCTCGCGCCTGATTGGCTAATTTCAAACCGCGATTACTCAGAATCCGCTAAAACATTTTGCAAAATGGTAAAGGACTTTTCGATTTCTTTTTTCTTCATTTTTATGCACCTTCAATATGTTCGCCATAAAGTGGGACACGGTGTATATATCCCTATTGAAAAAATCCGCGTGGATTCCAACACAGAATTACATGTGGAAATCCGCATTTGTATCTAGAACAAATCCGCGTGGAATCTATGCGCAAATCCGCGAGCTATTTTTCTTACTTTTTAACTTTGCGAGATATTCAAAAATGGACATCAAATTTGAATTTTAAGACCACTTAGGTGTCTCACACAATATTTTGCGCGTTTTTTAAGAGCTTAAATAACAATATTTAAAAGAAATCCATGCAAATGTTCACGTGAATCCTCACGGATTCCGCGCTGATTTTTTAAATTTATTATAATTTGTTAAATTTGTTAAATTCTGAAATCCGTGCCGTTTTTTTTAATAGGGTATTATTATAAATTTATGGATAAACTAGGTGTTTATTCCACAAACATTTTGCTTCCTCGTATAGGTGAAATAAATCATATTTTTTTAACAAAAACTATTTAAAAACAAATATATAAAATAATGTTAGATTTTCTTACTAACCATTTATTATAATATAAGGGGCCATTCAAGTAATACGTAAGCATAATTTTACGGTTTTTTAACCCTCCCCCTCCCCCCAATAAGCACTCGTAAGATTTGCAGACCCCCCCCCCCTTGATCTTACATAAGGTTATCGTTTATACCCCCCCTGTTAATGAATTACATTTTCAGAAAATAAAAGAAAAGAAGAAATTGATTTGAAACTTTATTTTATTTACTATAAATCTTTTTTTAATTTATTAGTTATAAACTTAAATTTATTTATTATTTATTTATTATAATAATCTTACGTAAGATTCTAGTTA
>WNHD01002111.1:0-16112 GCA_011057455.1 Ganaspis sp. Gsp50
AAACAAAAATATAGTGTTATTTTGTAAAGAAGAAATTTCCTAACGTCGTTATATATTTTCCATTAAACAACATTTTATTATGTGTTACGGTTTTTAAATTCTTTATTTGTATTTTTAGATTCTTTTAATAAATGTCACTGATGAGGGCCCACACAAGCGGCTGAAACGTTTGACATGATACAATATGAATTGCATTTGTCATTTGAACCCTATAAGCCAAAGATTACTTACATTATTATAATTAAAAAAAATATTTTTATTTTTACAATACTTATTATCGAAGAGATTTTGGTCTCTTTGATGACGAGTTTAATATCAGCTGTTTGAAATTCAAAATATTTTATTATGTTGCGATTTATTGTTTGTGTAACTGTGAACTTTTTTTTATGTTAGATTAAATATAGGAAATTTGTGAGTAATTCAAAATGGTGATACTTTATAAAAACAGTGTTTTGTTGAGTCATATTGTAGGTTTTGTTGTGGTATTTTTAATTTTAATAGCACAACTTCTTTAACAAGTATGCCTTTACATTTTTTGAATTTGTAAATTTTATGTCCGCCATCTTGGATCCGACATTTTGAATTTTTGTTTTTTGACTTCGGATTCGTAATCAGCGACCCAAAGAATCCTTGGTTACCAGGTTTCATAAAAATTGATTAATTTTAAAATTTTATGTCTGCCATATTTGATCCGCCAGTTTGAATATTTGTTTTTTGACTTCAGATTCGTAATCAGCGACCCAAAGAACTCTTGGTCACCAACCTTTAGCTTTTATTTAAGGATTCTTAGAAGTTAATTAATTAAGTATGTCATAAGTTATTATCAATAATGTTTGGACGAGTATACTCGTCCTTGTGCATACGGGAACAGTTTAGTATGGACGAGTATACTCGGTTTTATGCGCAGGAGGGTTAATTTGCAAAACAATAAGAATAATTGACGTTTTCTTTAGTTTTGAATATTTTTCAAAGACTCATAAACTCCTGAGCATTTTTCGATCAAATTTATAACTTTTGTTCTCTATTTGAAAAAAAGTACACTTTTTCCATGCATTTCTAATGAAAAAATAGGGGGTGCAAGCAGCACACCTTAATATTGTCAGATCGAAGAACAAAAAACAGGTATCTGTTTTTTTCAATTTGTAATCGAATGTGGGGGGAGCTAAACGATATTTAAAAAATTGCATTCTTTGAACCACTTTAATAAATATATAAATATAGGTAGAAATTAAAATATAGGGATGAGAAGTTAAAAGGAATATTTAAAAATTAGACTTTTGACATTTTTGTCAGACATCTTTGAGTTCCAAAGCACTCGTGTCAGTACAAAATTGAGAAAAAAGGAATACATCTTTGAGTTGCAAAGCACTCAAAAAGATTAAATAAAACAATTCATTAAATTTCAGAACACATATTGTTTGACTCATTTATTGCATCCTACTCTATGTTGTTGTTAAGTTGATTTTTTTTAAACACTGGAGTTATTAAGCTCTCGTGTATTTATTGCTTAGGTTAACTTTTAAGACACTTGACTTGTTAAGTACTAAATTAAGTACTTGTTTTTACTAAATTAATAAAGCAAGCGATGAAGTGTTGAAACAGATTGGACACATTAAAATTAATATATAATTTTTAAACCAAATTTTCTTTTTTTTTGTTTTGCTTCTTTTTACCTAAACGTAAGCGATAACAAGTTTAACATGCGCACTTGAACTAGGGAACAAATAGAGTTACAAGAAAAAGCAAAGATTATAGGAAAAGAGCTATCGAAAGCAAGTGGAAGAAAATTAAAAAGTCATTATTCCCTGACTATTCTGATTCTCCTCCCGAAACAAACTCTAAAATTTTAGCCAAAGGGAAACAGGATTGTGACGCAGTATTTGCTCAGTTAGAAAAGGAACTTATCGAGCATACAAAAAAACTTAACTCTGCAAAAGACAAGTCTTAAGTTATCTCGTTTCATAAATAAATAAATAAATAAATAAATAAAAGGATTATCCCACATGTTCCCTAATAAAAAGGTTATAAATTCGATTTTTCCAAAAATAGAAATTATAATAAATCCAAATCTTTCAAAAGGTGATATTAAATGTCTAGAACACCCAAAAGCAATTCTTCTAGAATTAGCTGCAGAATACAATTTATCAAAGCCAATCTTTTCAATAAGCCACAAATTTGGTCCATCACATAAAAAAATATTTTATGGGAAGTATATAGTTGAAGATTTTTATCAAAACAATTATTTTGAAGAACTAGGTAACGGTGAGAAATGAATTAAATTTACTGAAAATTCTGCTGCCAGAAAAATATTAGAAGCAGTAATTAGAATTTACTATTTCAGCGAAGAAAAATCAGAAGATACCGTTGAAACTTTTGACAGATTTTTGCCTCGAATAACGAAAACCCTATTAAACCCAAAATTAAATTATATACTTAAGTGGACCAATTGCTGCAAACATTTTTTTCGCGAGACCACACCCTTTTACCTTGTTATAAATATAAAAAGAATCCAAACAAAGAAGAGAAATAGATTCATTTTCTTAAACAGAACAATTTTTGGTAAGACAACTTCCTCCTGTGGGAAAAAATAAAATTAGAAACATTGCAGAATACACTGATTCTTATACCTAAACAACCATGCCCCATAACGGTGAAAACACCATGGAGACTGACAATGAGATAGATCATAATATTACCACGCAAATGCTTACAAACGTAGCAGAATGTATTGCATTAGAGCAAGGCATATTAAATGTAAAATATTTTGATGGTAAAAATATGTGAGTTCGAGATTTTGTTCAAGATCACGTTTTCACGCTTAACCGTAAAAGGGACCTTACGGCGAAAACATTAATTTTACAGGACAGACGGTTAAAGAGGAGACGGAGAATGCGATGTGCATGACATGTCTGTCTTTGAAGCTTTGTAACACAAAAACTATTAAAAGGAAACAATTTTTGTTTCTTGGAAATGAAAGAGCAACTCAAAAACTATTAATTTTCATAAAAAATAACGATTGATAAAAGCTAATTTTCCTAAGGCGAAAGTTCAAGTAGAATCCGTACAATGTAATACGCTTAGTGGACCTAACTTTGAATGTTTATAGCAAAAGAAATAATTGGAAATAACAATGTTTAATTTTTACAAATGAAAGATGAACTCAAAAATTGTTAATTTTAATAAAGAAATTAGAATCGATTTTGTCGACGCAAGATCCCTTCCACCGTGCAGCGTCACATATACAAAACGGAGCAGCCTATGTCCCCATTACGAGTTAAAAGAAGTACATCTAAGATAGATTGGGTCGTCTCAAAGGAGCTGCTCGAGACTGCATATAAGACTTACAGATTGATACATTAAAAGATGTAATACAGCATTTGCAGAAAAGGTTTTTACCTTCAAAATTATACCCCTGGTATCTGCAAGAAACCGCTTCCATTCAGATGAGAGAAGGAGAGAAAATAAACGAATATTACGACAGACTTTGTCACTTATGTTCAGGAGCTGAAACCTCCTTGAAAGAAAAATATGCATAAGATGTTGAAACAATGCGTTCTCAATTACGAGATTGTACCTTGAAAGCATTTCTTCGTGGTTTACCGGATGACATGTTTACTAATCTAGACTTACAAAATTTAAAGGACTTAAAAGAAGCATTTCCAGAAGCTCTTCATGTTGAAACACAACAACGAGAACAATTTAAAGTTCCAAGTACTTATCGTGTGTCAAGATATGACCAACATTACTCTAGCCTACCTGCACGCGGCAGAAACCCAAGCCCAGGGCCCAACATAAACCAACACGCCAGATCTTCCTTTAATCAAACGATAAATCTACAACCACCATTCAGCATTTTTAAAAAACCCTTTCTCTCACCTTCAAACCCCCAATCCCAGCCCTATTTATTATCTTATCCCTATTACCCATTTCCAAATCATTATCCTTTTTATCCACCACAATTTCCACCTCCCCATGAACAAAATAATAGACCATATAATCCGAAACCCTTCAATCTTGCAACTCCGTCCCGCTCTTCATCCACAATATCACCAAAACTAAGTGATTTAAACTTAAATAAGGCTCAATGGAATGGTGCGACAGCGAGCAGCACGTAAAACGAGCGCAAAGTAAGCGTCAAATTTCTGGAAACACCAGAAGCATTTTCCAAGCAATCGAAGAGTGTCAAGTGTCCGCAATAATTAAAATAACAGCCCCGGAAATGAGAAATTATAGACCTCGACTTTTGGTTGATATAGGTGCCGATGTAAACATAATATAAATAATTCAATTAAAAACCGAGTTGATGATAGATCGAACAGAAACCCTGGAACTTTCAGTTATCACTAAACTTAGAGCAAACACCTTAGGAACCATCACATTGACGATTCGAAATACACCCGTAAAATTCCACGTTGTTGTAACCACTTTTGCTATTACTACTGACGGCTGCGACAACCCACATAAAATAATTGAAATACTTTCTTTTTTATTAGTTTCTTAACTTTCTGTTTCAAACGAAGAAATTATTATTATTATTTTAATCAGGCAGGGCACAAATAGCCAAGAAGCTAAAAAGTAACTACTAGTTTATTATATTTATGGGATGGTTTACCCCTACTGTTAGATACGTCTTGTCGTTATTCTGAATTTCAATTTTTATTCAATAAATATTCACAAATTTTATCTTAAAGTTTTACATTAAATTTATTTAAATCAATGAAAGATATTTTAAGTAGTACAAAGTATATTAATAGTTTTACAATATATAGGAACGATACAAAATACCACTCACCACTGCACCGAAGCTTACTCCACCGAAGGAGAATAACAAATTTTCCTTTCGGGCAAAATATTTATTTCTGATTTAACTATAACACTTCACCAAAGAGGAATAACAAATTCTTCTCTCGGCTATATACTATTTTGGTTCTAATTCTCCACCAAATTTGTGGAAATTGTCCATTTGATGTCACATTCACAGATCCACACGTGAAATTAACAATTCTTATTACTTGACACGTAAATCAGTTTCGTGGACCAGATGCAACAACGCCGAATTCTACGACGATTAAAAAATAGTCTTACAATGCTACAACATCTGACCGGATTCAGATTACAAATATTAATTTTAGTTAATTTACTAATTTATGAAATAAAATGGAATGCAAATATTCACGATTCATCAACAAATTTATACACAAAATTCCATACTTGATAATACGTGAATTTACGTACGAGTGTTTTCAAAAGAGAGAAAATTGGACTAGACCAGACTCAATGTGACTCTACTTTAATTTACTCGACGAGTTTAACGTAAGATCGCAGATCATGAGAAGACTGCAATTAGTTTGGATAAAACTCAAGTATTTATGGTTAAGTTCTTCGATTGTTAAGTGAGACTTAAGGAGAAGTTATTGTCAATTTGGTTCGTGAGAAGAATTGCAATATTTATGTTATGTTTTAACTTATTGTCAAACTGACAATTTGCAATTTAGTTGTTTTAGTTGGAAAACATGATCGACTTTTGAAGCTCTTTTCATATATTCTTTTGATTTAATCTTGCAACGTATTAATTAGTATTTATACCTAATTATCTTTAACGTTTATAACTTCCGTTATTGTTGAAAGTTTTATTTATTATTATGAAATATTAAATCATTCTCATAAGAATATATTTGCGAGAAAAGCGTAATTCTTTATTAGAACTTTGTCTATTCGTTAAACACATTATTCCATTTATATAAAATAAACATTTAAATCTTTTATTCTCTTGATTTTGGATAAAAAAGGAAGTGTGAACAATAGTTTGACTTTCATCAAAAGACGTACTCAACTTAATTGCATCATTATTCTCAAGAAAACTTTTATTATTTTTTTAACGATGATATTTGAATATTTGCATTTTCTTTTATTTCATAAATCAAATACATCACATGTAATTGTCGTAAAAAGTAATACAGTTAAACCCTATTATTCCATAATTTAATACAATTTCAAAACTTCAAAATTACTATTTTTGTAATTCTTTAGCCACGTTTATTTATTAACCAGAGCAAGCCCTGATGCAATGATTTTTAGAATCAGTTATATTGCGATAAAATAAATGCATAATTAATTCATTTATTGATTTGGGCGTTTCACGGCGTTCTAGGAAGAAATTATCTTCTTTGAGAAAGAACTGAAATGTCATTTTTGCACAATACCATAGGTACACAATTCGACCCAAGCAAACCAATTCCTTTTATTGTCCAAGAATCATTAGAACCTGAATTTAATAGATCGAAAAAACCCAAAATTTTCACGATTCAAGCAAGAATGAGGGAATCAATACCTATTGACATATTGAATTATGACATCAAAGAAGGCTACCTTCCTCTTGTTTCTACAACCCCCGGCATTTATGTAGGAGAAGCTGCTGTGACGAATCGAAACGGAATTGCATATATATTAGCAGTAAACATTACAGACGATGACATCACTATTGAAGTAGAACCATAAGAAATAATACCCTTCGAATATTATAATACACCAGGTGATGAGTACGCATTATGGATCGTTCTCAAAAAACCGGATGCTCAAGGAAATAAGAAGTGGCACTAAATGATAAAACAATAAGGGATGCTTACCCCCTCCCCAATAAAACGGACATATTGGAGTATCTGGGAAATGTTAAATACTTTTCAACATTTCATCTAGCTTGTGGTTTTAATCAAATAGAATCCGACCCAGTAGACCGACTAAAGACTGCATTTTCCACTTTTAACGGTCATTATGAGTATATCAGAATGCTCTTTGGAATGAAGAATGCTCCAGCAACCTTCCAGAGACTTATGCATCAAGTCCTGTAGTATTTTAGTCCTTTAGTATTAGTCCTTTAGTATCAAGTCCTGTATTATTTTATGTAGTATTTTACGCCTCAGATTTAGAAGAACATAAAAGAAAGATAATAAGATTGTTTGCAAAATTAATTGCAGACAGTTTAAAGTTACAACCTGATAACTGTGAATTTTTAAACGAGCGGCTACATACCTTGACCATATTATCAGTAAAGACGGTCCAAAACCTGACCTTAAAAAAATTGAAGCCATAAAATACTTTCCAACACCCACTACTGTTCGTAATATAAGACAGTTTCTAGGCCTTGCAGACTATGTCCAGTCTACCAGAAATAGAAAAACTTAATTGGACTTATATAACCTTAGGCCAATAACACTCTCCTCACTTTAATGACCTACTTTGTTCTTTCTCTTATAAGAATGTTTCAATGGTAGGTTATCATGGAAGAAAACATCTTGATCACTAGGGAAGAATATTTTGTGGATATTTTTAAAAACTACAACATTAAAAGGACACATTTTTTTATTCAAAAACTAAGACAGCAAGGGACACTCAAAACCTGCTTTTTCACAACTTTGACGATTGTTTAAAAATACGGCCGTACAAAATCTCGAGTTTAAAACATGTACATTTTCATCAAGGCATTTCGCACTATATAATAGCACTGGTTTCTATCACTCTAAAACTTTGGCCGAAAGCAGCCTTTTTGGTACAGGCTGCCTGGATTAGAATATACAGAAGAAGATCTAAGCAACGTTGATCATCAGAAAATCAATACTAGACACAGGGCCGTATTACCCAGGGCCTTACCCCTTTCAATTATGAAACTAAATAAACTCTTAATTAATATTAATAACAAACTCTAAAATAATATTTAAACGTAGAATAACTAAGTATTAACTCTAGGAGAAAGAATTTTGACACAGTGACGAACCACATCGTCACAATCCCCTCCCCTAGGTCGATACTACTCTCAACAGTATCGCTGAAAATAAAATAAATTACACCAAAGTTAAATAGATAATTTCCCTTTATTATTCTCAAGAACTAAATATTAAACTCCAAGCGGTGATCTCAATTAACAAGACGCGACTTATGCTGGAAAATGTGTTAAGATTTTGCTTCCTGCACAATCTCGTCTGGCAAACCTCCCAAGAGCTCCTCAAGCTCTCTCAACTCCGATAACAAATCCTCTCTCGGCAACTGAGAACCAACCTGGGGAATCATCCGATAATTCTCCTCTCGCTCCCGGAGACGCAATCCCAAAGGCGATTCTGAATTGCTGGGAAGATTCTATGAAGCGAAAAGTTCATCTGTAGGAATATGAGGCTTATCGATCACAGAGAAATCCATTAAAATTTATCAAACATTAGCGACAGGTCCGGAAGCATCGGCGCGAGATCCAATATGAAATTTCCTTCTATAAAATGCAGCTCTCTTTTACCTATGCGCATCATACGCCTCCTTAACAAAACGTTTCTCCAGCTGTTCCTTCTAGTACATCGAGGGCAGTCAACCATAAGAACGTCCAAACGTCCACCATCTTTGCAAAATACACGTCTCTCTAAAGAAACGCAACGAGACGCAACATGTCCGAACTCGTGACATTTGAAACATTAACCAGGTAAAGCCTTGAACTCTGGATCAGTAGGAATAATATCAAGGCCAGAGAACATAATTCCTTTCCGGATGACATTCCGCCTCGACGATACTCTGGACCGAGATGACGCCCCGGACGAAGGTTCTGTCAATTCTTCCGGAGGACCAGGAGGTGTGATGGGTCTGGTCGGAACAACAGGATCCGAAGACAAACTAACGGAGTTTTCCAAACGCATTCCACTCTTATTTCTCTCTTTCAACTCGGACTGCTGTCGGCGTTTCGGGAAAACCAGGAAAGGAGATGTTTCCCGAATACTTTCTCGAGTTGATAATTCCACCTTCCGATCTTTAATCCTGCGCGTCACCTCCAAAGGTCCTAAACTAGACTCCGCATTCAGACATCTCTCCAATTCGTCAACAGCCACCCGACTCTTAAATTGTTCTAAACTCTCTCCGGGTTTGCAACTCAATTCTCCTCCAATTGGTTGAGTCTCCATAGTTTTTCCAATTTTTTTTGGAATGTTCCCAGTGTACTGAGGGACCCTTGGCTCATAACTGCGTAGAGTTTCCTGAACTATTTCGAGGTCTGTAACCTTCAGAAACTTCGGCGCTGATCGATTTGACTCTTGCTCTCAAGACAGGCGAACCTTAGCTGCTCGTTTCTCTAAATCATAACCATCATCGATCTCTGGGAGATCCGGAAGATCAGGTAGAGATCGATGCATTGGAAACTGTCCATTTTTCAATCCGCAGAGATCCAGGAATCTTTTTCGGGTCATCTTATGCTGACCAAGAATCTTACCACGACAAACCTTAGACGATCTATCTAACGGGCGGGAACTCCAAAGGCTCCCTGATAAATGACCAGACACACGGAGACTCTTAACCGAACCCACTCCAGACATCAGTCGAATTGGTGGATGTTGAAAAGATGGACTGCAAATTGCACGGTGATTTTAAATCCAATGACCCTGAAACACACACATAGTAAATTCTCTTATTTAATTCTTTAAGGCCTAACGCGACGAGGCCTTAAACGATATCTTTTTAAATCTGATACGCTCTACCGGATTTGCTTGAGGGTGGTATGGCGGAGTTGTTAAATTCTTCACGCCATACTCTTCCAGAATCTTCTTAAGATACTGATTATCAAATACCTTACCGTTATCGGTGATCAAGAAATCTGTAGTTCCCCAACTGAACAGAATCAGTTCTTCAAACGCTCTAGCAATCCTTTTAGCATCCGCTGATCTTAACGGTTTCACTTCAATCCAACGAGAAATTAGATATTGAAATACAACAAGATATTCACATTGGCTTTTGCTAGGAGGAAACTCCATGCAATCTGAAGCTACTACAACCCAAGGACGCTCTACAATACGTTGACACATAAGACGTTGAGCTCTCTCTTGTGACACTTTGAATTTCTGGCAGTTTGAACACTCACGAACAAAACTGTGTACATCTTGACAATAGTACTCGGAAGCAACTCTATTATAGGTTTTTTCTACCCCTAAGTGGCCAGCACTTTTCTCAAAATGCGCATCTTTTAAAACTCTCTTATGGTGTTCAATAGGAACAAGTAATTTCCACCCAATCTCTTTACCGGTGATCGGAAGCAAAAGCGGATCATCTCTAAAACGATAAAGCCTATTCTCTTTCACTTTCCAACCTGCAAATCTCCTTGGAAAGTTTTCGACTAATTCTTTTTTCTTGATATACCAAGGATCGTAGATCGTCTCGAAGGTAGACACATCATCATCATCATCCTCGAACATCCTCCAGAGAGCATCTGGAACATGGTGATTAGCACCTTTTCGATGAATGATGTCGAAATCCCATTGCTGCATCTCTAATGCCTATCGAGCTGTTCGTCCTGTGGGATGTTTAAGATTTCGCAGCCAACGTAGAGCACTATGATGCGTAATGTCAATGATCTTATATCCTTCGAGATAAGAACGAAGCTTTTTAATAGACGACAACAATGCTAAACATTTCTTCTCGGTCACACTATAATTTCTTTCGGCTGGTGTTAACGCTTTGCTCACGTACACTATTGGATGTTCTCCATCCTCTGATTCCTGAGTGAGGACTGCTCCGAAAGCAAAATTACTAGCGTCGCACTGCACGGTGCACGGTTTAGTAAAATCTGGTCGAGCTAGTACCGGCGCTGACACAAGTTTTTGTTTTAAAAGATTGAAAGCTTCATCTTGTTCTTCACCTCACTCCCACGCTCTACCCTTTTGGAGTAATCTCAACAAAGGAACTTTCAAATCTGTATCGTGCTCAATTATACAGGAATACCATCCCACCATTCCCAAGAATGGCCGCAGTTGTGGTATATTCTGTGGAGCAGGATAATTTACAATCGGCTCTATCCTCTCATGATTTGGACGTAGACCATCACTGTCGAGAACATAACTTAAGTATGTTACTCTCCAGCACCCAAACTTGCACTTGTCAGGATTGATAATTAACCCAGTACTCGCCAATTTCTTTAGCACGATCGCTAGCCATTTTAAATGTTCCTCAAAATCACGATTATAATCTCATCAGGATATCCGAATACAACAGGATAAAATTCAAGACCAAAAAGAGAATAAATTAAACATTGAAATGTCATTGGTGCATTCGTAAGACCGAATGGCATTCTCCTATAATGGTAGTGTCCTGAGCCAGGAATAGCAAAAGCGGTGAACTTTTTGCTCTCTGCGGATATTGGAACTTAATGTACGTCTGTTTTAGGTCAATTTTCGAGATGTATTTCGCTTTTCGAAGTTTATCCAATATGGAATCGGATAAGCACCTCGAACGGTGATCTTGTTCAAATCTCTGTAATCAATACAGAATCGATATGAACCATCTTTTTTTACGATAACGGTAGGTATGTGTATGTCTATATGCAAATCTGTTTCTCTAAGCAACTACATTAGTAGATTATATATATTAATCTTTACAAACTCCACCAATTGCCTTTTTATACCCAAAATTATGAGGTTTAAAGATGACATTAATTCTTTCACATTTTCTTCTGACAAAGGCGGACATAATAAGAAAATGTTTCCCAGTTCTTGTACAAAATTCTGCAAACCACTAATTAAATCTGGATTTATACTTATTATCAAGTTTCCTAATTTTCTTAAGGCTATGTCCAAAAACTTGGTTGATAATTTAGGAATCTACCTTCATTTTTATTATTTATTTCTGAAGTTCCTTTTTGAAAATAAAAAGTCAGACATTCATGACACACTTAATGGTTTCCTGAGATGATTCCCAAAGTTTAAAGGTGATATCTCTTTTAGTTTAAGCGTAAGTAGTTACAAAAAATAAAGTCGATGAACTGAATATTGATAATAACTTATTGACTTGATTTTGTGCAAATACTATTTAGAACAAATAAAAAATCGCTTTCTATGCGCTATAGCCATATGATGTTAGTTTTTCAAAATTCAAAATGGCGGATCCATTATGGCGGACAAAAAAATTAAACATTCCTACACACTTCTTAAAAAAATTACACGAACGTACTCGTGTAGAGGGATTCCCTCACCTCTCTTTTTACATTTAAAAATAGTGTGAAGTGATCAAAAGTCTTAACTATTATTATTTACGTTAAATAGTTTGTCATTACTATTGAAATTATTGCTTTAAAGCAAGAATAAACATTAAAAATGATTGAAAACTGTAAACTTGGACGTTTTTTACGTACATGAAAGCACTCGAGTATAGGGATTCCATGACTTTTTCGTCATTTATACATGTTCTGTCTACTTCAAATATTTATAATCGAAGAAGGAGTAGGATGTAAGGTGTTAAAAATCAACGTATTGAGCTGAAAACTAGTACTTGGGGTTTGTGGGGTCGCTGATGTCGAATATGGTGTTAGTTTTTCAAAATTCAAAATGGCGGATCCAATAAGGCGGACGAGAAAATTTTAAAATCAACGTATCAGAATGATTATTTTTCGGGGTTCCTAGGGTCGCCGATTACAAATCTGATTATAGTTGTTAAAAAAAAATCCTCATGTGGCAGATTATAATTTAAAAATAGCAGTATCTCAGAAGTTTTTGGAACGCTGATTAAAAGTGTGATATTAATTTGTCAAATTTCTAAATAAAAAGTTAATATTTTTCTTAAAAGAAAGAAAATATTTTGTGTTTAAAAAACTAACATCACATTCGCTATCAGAGACACCAATTACTCCCAAGTAAAAATTTCCGCCCGATTGGTTAATTACGAAAAATTTGTCCGCCTTTTTGAATCTGTCATTTTGAATGTTGATAAACTAACATGTAAATAATTATCTGCAAGCTCAGAAACCTTCGAAATATCATTTTTAGTGCGATATGTTGACTTCTTTAATTTTTGTCCGTTTTTTCGTTCAGCCATATTGGATCAGCCATTTTCAAATTTTGAAATCTAACTTATAAATCTTATTCAAAAATTCCTTGAACCAGGAAAAATAGGTTTTTAGAAAATTATTGTTAATAATGATCAGAATTATAATATATTGTTTAAAAACTCTATTTTTTAAAAAATCTGATCTGAAAATTTTCTTTTTTTTAGAATACATTATAGATATTGATCTGAAATGTAAGAAATAAATTCTAGAGAGTTGTAGAACTACTCACTTAAATGTAACTGAATTTAATCCCAAAAAACGGTATTTTTCAACTTTCTGATTTTTTATTATTTTTACAATAACAAATAGCCTTTATTTACTATAAAAAATGCATAAAGTAACATTCCATGTGTCCAGCAAATAATAATACATACACATTAATCGATAAATGTGTCAAAAATTTGAAATATACCAAGAAATAAACGTTGGGATGTATACGTCGCACTGTTCCTCAAGGGATTAACAGGGTCTGCACTATACCTAAAAATTTCTTCTCCTAAAAAGGGTCGATTTTCTCCCATATTCTATATTAAAAACACTTTCCAAACACTACAAGAACTCACATGCGACTAAAATAAAGTCTGCAGTATTGTCACTCTAAGGATCTTTCATACCTGATCGGTAACAGAAGCTCGCATAAGCATTGGTCACCTTATAAATTAAATCAAATTATGACAATTTTTAAAATAATATTGCAATTCAAATTCTTCTTTTTTATTTTGTTTAAAGTAAACCTTTAATTAATTTCTCTAATTATACAATTTCAACACTGCACAATTCCAAAACTTAATCACAAACTTTAATAAAAGGAGAATGTCCATTTTTCTCAAATTATATACATAGATCTCTTTAAACAAGAATAATTTAATTCAGTAAATGTGCAAATAGAATTAATATAATACTGTTCAAATCAAAAGGCTATACTTCTCATCGAAAGAACTATATCACGTCGCTTTCGATGTGACAAAATATAACCACGTACAACCACATGTCATACTCTTGGTAATCTCTAAATCAAAACATAAACATTTAACATTTCTCAACTAAAAGAGCTTTTCAATGTGTACAATCTTAGAAAGTTACACTTTAAATGAATTATATATATATTTCCTTAATATAGTTTAGAATTGTTTATTCTTTTTATTAACAATAATATTTTTCTAATAACTTTTGAAAACATTTATTTATTTTTACAAAATTATTCAATTTGATTTAATTAAATGATTGCATTAAAATTATTCATTTTAAATTATTAGAATGATAAGGCAAATTATTCAATCAAATAAATGAGTAAATAAATAAAATAAAATGTAAATGAATAAATAAATAGTGAAACAAAAATAAGAAAACTAAAATAATTTATGTTTAAATTTTTGGAAAGAGCATCTGCAAAAAATCCCCGTTTTTGATACCTCTATTTTTGTAGCTTTTTTAATGCCAAATGGTTACCCATGATGTCCCAATCTTCCCTGAAAAATTTCAAGATGAGCATAAACCCCGTTTAAAAAATATAGGGGGGAGGGGTAAAGGAGGTCAAAAGGGAGTTGAACGTTCTCAATGAAAATATCTCAATTCCACATTTAAAAGCAAATCTCGGTTTAGATATCCAGAAATGTTATCGATCAATAGCAACGAATGAACAACCAAGAAAATCATCCTTCATACTAAATAATCCACTCCTATTACTTCTAATTACTACCAAGCCATTCAAGATATTTTTAATTAATGATTATAAATGTACATTATTAACTGGATATCCAGAAATGATATCCATCAAAAGTCATGCAAGATCAACCACTGGAATCATCCCCTAAGCTAAATGAACAACCCCTATAAGATCTAATTACAACCAAGTCTTTTAAGAATTTCTGAAACGACAGATTCATCACTATCCATACAAGAACAACTACTGAAATCATCCCCTAAGCTAAATGAACCACCTATATTACTTCTAATTACGCCAGATTATCGATGGACATTATTAATTAGATATCCAGAAAATATATCAATTAAAAGCCATGCAAGAACAACCACCGAAATCATCCCCTATGCTAAATAAACCACCCATATTACTTCTAATTACAACGTAATCGTTGGTGTAGTTGCAGTTTATTTAGCTTCGGAGATGAGTTAGACGTTGTTTGCATGACTATTAATGGATACCATTCCTGCATATCCAGTTAATAACGTCTATCAATAATCTGACGTTTGAAAAATTCTTAATAGACTTGGAGGTAATTAGAAGTAGTAGCGGTGGTTTATTTAGCTTAAGGGATGATTCCATTCGTTGTTATTGCTTTGCTATTGATAGATATCATTTCTGGATATCCAGTTAATAATATCCATTGATAATCTGTCCTTTAAAAATTCTTAAAAAACTGGGTTGTAATAAGAAGCAGTAGGGTGGTTTATTTAGCTTAGGGGATGATTCCAGTGATTGTTCTTGTATGGTTATTGATTTATATAGTTTCCGGATATATAATTGATAATGTTCATCGATAACAATAAGTACAAATTAGGGTGATTATTTTTTTGGGAAGATTGGGATTTCTTTGGTCGCCGAACGGAATTTGGTTTAAAATGTGAAAAAATGTGGTATGCACAATATTAGCCACATTGATTGATATTGACATGTCCCAGCAAAGGGATAAGGTTTAAGTGGGGTTTAACATGGGTTTAGTGTACTTTTTTATATTTTGTGCTATAGCTTATCCATTTTTTGAAGATTGCACATGCTACTATGCGTACTTATGTTTTTGGGTGCGCTGAATACGGATCTGATGTCAAAAATACATTTTGACAGCTGTTAACTGTTAAAGAACGCTGAAAAAACGTCAAGTTCTGAAAAATAAGATTTTTAACCATTTCTACATAAATACATACGAGTAGAAAGATTATTTGAGATAATAAGTTTTCATTTCATGACAAAAATAATTTTTTATTGAACTGTCAAAAAAAAATTTGATAGCTGTCAACAGTCAAATTCTGTAAAATTTGATTTTTGACAATTTTTGCATTAATTTTTAAAAGTATAATAAGTTTTGGATTTCGAGGTCACATTAAATAATTTTTCAGATCTGTCAACTGTCAAAAAAAACTGTCAAATTGGCTATTAAATTCTTTGAAATGAGATTTTTTAAGGAGTTTTACGTTAATTTTGCTTCCTCATAGGGAAGTAATCGTGCCGATTTTCGATTTTCCAAAAATAGTCTAAATCAACTCATTTTCATCTAAAAAGTATAAAAACGAAGTTTGAAGTTAATGTCCAGATGTA
>WNHD01002112.1:0-27451 GCA_011057455.1 Ganaspis sp. Gsp50
AGATTGTAACATTTAAAGATCGTCATCCTAAAATTAGTATCCATTCTTAAAAATCTAAATGTTTGAAATTAATGAGAGATTGAAGTAAAACAACAATCTACAATAATGAATGTCAATGTTCTTAAACGATAATTTAACTTTGCAAAAAAGCGTTGAATGTGTTATAAAGCTTCATTACAAAATTACAAAGAAACATTTCTGAAAGTGTGAAATTAACTCGATTGCTTTTGAGCAAAGCACCATGAAAGAATGTTTTCCAGCAGTAGTGTTTGTTTGTCGAAGGAGCTGCTGGTGAAGTCAAAGGATTATTAGGTTTGTTCAACCAGAAGCCAATCTTTGCAGCGAGCAAGTAGCTAATCGAAGAACGAAACGACTGTAATTTATGTGCCGGATCTCCGACACAGTCGTCGCAGCCGTTTTGTCGATATTAACGTGGTCGAAATTCTCTTCCTCGTAAACGCCAGTTGTCTCCTTACATTCTTGATACAGGAAAAAAATAAAAAAAGAAAGACAGAAGAGAAAAGAAGGACATAATGAAATGAGTAATAAAAAAAAGACAGAAGAGAAAAGAAGGACAGAATGAAATGAGTAATAAAAAGAAAGACAGAAGAGAAAAGAAGGACAGACTGAAATGAGTACCAAATAAATAATGGACCAAAAATAGAGACAACAAACAAAAATAAAAGAGGACAAAGGAAAAGAAGAACCGAAAAGAAAACGGAGCAAAATTACTAGTATCATCGCATCATCACTGTTCCTTTGCTTACTTTTTTTCAGATCGATATCTCGTTACGACAGAGATCTGCTTTTAATAAGATTTCACTAGGGGATATTGGATAGTCTATTCCTGATGTGGTTAGGATTTGAGAGAATCGTTCGCCGAGAAACAGACTCGTTAGTTATCCTCCTCTAGAGTAATTAAGCCAAAACTTCTAATTATGAAAGTCCTTCATTAGTTCACTTGCCACGTAAAGAGAGAGTATGCGTTCAGCAACCGCTCTTGGTTTCCAATATTTAGTATCTACTTATTTCTAGTATTCATCGAAGGTTAATCAAAATTAATCCTTTTGGATTCATGGTCGAATATATATATTTGTTGCTCTTACGGATGTCTACGTCGCTGTGTTGAAAAAGTATTTTTATGAAATATAATATGAGAAAAAAAATAAACAACGGTAGCTTATATTTTTTCTCAGTGTACGTCTAATCGTTTTATGTTGCCAACGACGAACAAGAAAAGACGAAATTTAAAATTTTGCGTCCAGCGTTGATATCTCTTTCCCAGCTTGTACGACATTCTGGGCAAAATGGGTACCTGTGTGGGCTACGCGAGATGATCATCGACTGGACGCATTTTCTGCACATTTTCGTTAAACACTGCTTGTCAATGTCTTTACTTTTAGCTGCCGTTGAATCAATTCATTTGAGCGGTCTTTCAGTCGTTTTGCAATTGAGTGGCGTATCATTTTTAAATACAAGAATTTGTTGATTTTTATTGGATTATTGAAGTTTACGTCAAACTGTCTCATTCTCTTTTTGATTGACGTTTTATCTTATGATTACCTCTAGGATTTTCCATATAAGCTGATTAGAAATTAGCCTCCTATTAAAAAGACTTATGTAGTTTAGTAAACTCTTTTGTGGAGAGATACGATCTCTATGGTTAAATGGAGTCTAGTTACAGTCATTGATATTTAATCCGCTTAACTTACCTAATTAAATAGTTTATCCTGTGTTTTAATTGCAGGAAAATGTTCCAAAATATCATCAGGGAAGTTAATTAAAAGTTACTATTATTATATTAGAAAGTCTGACGAGCTACAAACCTTGCTTGCACAAATATTCAGTTTAAATTTAATAAATAAAATGTGCCTGAAAGTCAATTGAAAAGCTGTTATGCAGTCGAATGCACATTTTTATATTTAAACAATCGGAATTACTCTTTTGTTAGAGAAATGAATATTTGAATTAAAAGGAATAATATTTGAATGTGTATTCTAAATAGTTTCTTAAGCATGTTGGGCAGATAATAAAAATGACGATTTAACTTCTTCTACAAAATTAAAAAGTGACAGGGTCGAATTAAAGAAATGTTACATTTAAAGAAAAATTCTCATACGTAAATCATTCTGTGCATACTTGCGCATTAATTTTTTTACGTTTTTCGAGGAAAAGTGAGCGTGATTTCTCTTTGATAAACGAGTACTTGCATGCAAGCTTGTCCCACGGGAAACTATTATAGCATCGCAGAGATACCCTGTCGTTACTTGCTTTATTCGATGGAAATCTTCGATTCCACGAATTGACGAAGATTATAAAATTACGAAAGAACCTGTGTAAGAAGTAAACTCGGAAGGTATCCCACGCTGTAATGTTTCCGGTAACGACCCCCCATCTTTTTACTTTTTATTATCTTTTTCTAACGCATCTCAAGCTTTTACATATTTATTCTTGACAAAACATGCGACTTATTGTGCTAATGATAATTGAACGCAGCCATATCGTTATAATTAAGACTATATGTTTATCTTCAGAAAGATCATCAATTTATAATAATTGTAAATTGCATTAATTATGGACTGCACTCTAATAAAACACACGCAGATGTTTATAATACACAAAGTTTCTGGATAAAAGAAGTGTTTTATACTTCGTTAATATCTAGTTTTATCCCTTTTCAAGACACACTGGAAAAAACAGCAATGGTTGCAATAGTCTATACGCATCTTTTTATAGGACTTTTTATATCTTTTTATATCCTATTGTAATATCTGTTATGTCTAATTTCTGATTGTGAAGAAATTAAAAAAGTTTATTTAATTGGAAACGAAAGTCATTTTATTATATCACATATGGTTTTATATTCTTACTTCAGTTATTCTATCGACATTATGACAAAAAAATTTTGGATTCCACGCATACTTATCTATTTGAAAAGAAATACATAGACTGAAAATACATAGTCTGAAAATACATATTCTGAAAATACATATTCTGAAAATACATAGTCTCAAATACATAGTCTGAAAATACATGGTCTAAAAATACATAGACAATGGATTTCAGAAAAAAAACTTTTTTATTTTGTTGATTCCATAAAGTTGGATAATATAAAATCGAAATAAATATGAAAAACGTATTTTAGACTACTCGAATTGTAATTCGGTTCAAACAATTTTTTTTTAATTTACATCTGTCAAAAGTTCTTTTCGTTTCAAAAATCTAATTAATGAAACTTGTACCGAAAGTTAAATTCCAGATACCTATTTTATAAAATAGCTTTCAAATCAAATGAATAAATATATTGAAATGAAACAAAACTTTGATAATCAATTACAGTCGAAATGCCAAGAGAAATTATCAGTTATTTGAAATAGTTTATCAAAAGGACCATGTATAGGTTCCTGCTAATTAAGAGAACAATGGATTCCCAGTTTAAATTAGTCCACATATATAATAGATTAGACAAAAGTAAAATTTTACCTTTGTGTGTTAGACAGTTTCTTGTTAAGTTTGGTATTTTTCCTATTGGATCGTCATGCATTTAATATCAATGCGAGATATTTCGCTTTTGCACGATACAATAATTCAGTGGAGAACAGGTAATATTGGCGCGAGAACAGTTGAACCATTTGCCTGTGTCGTTATACCGCATTTCTGCTGTTGTACATACACGTATAGCTTTCCTCTCGCTCCAATGGAACGGAATGTTGTCATTGGTCCGTATATCATTATCGCGTGTGTCCCTTTTCAGTGTCGTTATTTTAGACTATTCGTGAATTGTAGTCACTTTATTATTTCAAATGCCAATACACCTTTGAAAGTAGAATGTACGTTTGAATAGTTTAAATTCTATTCACTTTTTGTATCATATTTAATGCTCAAAGAACTATTTCAATGGATTATTTCATAATTTATCTTTGTAGCATTACCATAATGGGACATTTATTTTTGCCTTTTATTCGATAATTTAATTTTCAACTTTATTTCGCGCCAAGTTATTTTTAAAGTTAAAATACAGATGAATAAAATGTCGAATATTCGAATCGATTGCGAATGAAAATGACTCTGAAATTTAGTTATTTTAAGAAAAGGAGCTCAATTTAAGGGCATGTCCGATATCCTCAATGATAATGTAGGGATCTACGTTTATCTCTCTTTTTCCCTTAAGTTGCTTTTCATAATAAATTATGTCACACTTCAAAGTGTCGTAAGATGATTCTGCAAGTTATAAAATTATTTTTTTAGTTTAAGCGCAAGTAGTTCCTCAAAAATAAATTGGTAAATTGAATGTTGATAAACTTACCGACTTATTTTTGTAGAACTACTTGCACTAAAAGTGAACAAGATTTTGTGTTGAAACTTTGAAAATCATCTTAGGAATTCTCAAAGTGTGTCATAATTGATTTATTATTATTTTTGAAAAACAACTTCCGGAAAAATAAAGATAAAGGTAGATTCCTAAGTTATCATTCAGGATCTTGGACATTGCCTTGGTAGATGACTTCTCGCATATCCTATATATAAAATCTCGTAGTATGCTACGTCATAGAACGTCTTAAAATTTGAAGACGGCAGTGTTCAATAATGGTAGCAAAATTATAAAGAAAAAATGAGTGTGCAGTTTTGTAAAATTAATGAATGCACAGTAGTTTACTATGACACTAAGACATGCGCAGTAGTATTCAATGATATTAACACATGCGCAGCAGTTGACTATGCCATTAACACATGCGCAGTAGTTGTCTATGACACTAATACATGCGCAGTAGTTTTCAATGACACTAACACATGCGCAGTAGTTTTCAATGACACTAACACATGCGCAGTAGTTTTCAATAATACTTCCACATGCGCAGTAGTTTTCCATGACACTAACACATGCGCAGAAGGTTACTATGTCACGTACACATGCGCAGTAGTTTACTATGACACTAACACATTCGCAATTATATACTACAGCACTAACATATGCGCAGTAGCATAATTTTAGAGTTCCACATGCGCAATAGTATACCACTAGAGATAAACATTTGCACTAGTATAAAGAAAATTACATTTTAAAAATATGAAAACGAAAAAAATATGAAGGTATGGAAAAAACGGTGTTGTGTTCCTTAATTTGAATCATTTTTAATTGCGAAATACACAAAATATACCAGACTGCAGAATTTGTAGAAAGTAGAAAAGCGAATATAAATATAATACACATAAATGTAATATAAATATAAATGTAAATAAATGGAGAATAATGTAAGAGGATTAAAATAGATAAAAGCAGAAATAGAATACATGCAAATGCATTAGTATTTAGAATGGAGTAACATAACAATAAATAGCAGCAATAATCAAAGACTCGTGGATCATTAAAAGAGGACTTTGAGAAAGTGTTAATTTTATCACTATTCGGCATCAAGGTATTTAGCTCGAGTCTTGAAATAACAAACCTTCGTCCGGCTATCAGACAGGAAATCTCGCATTTGCGGGTTATGTTTTAATTTTTTGTATTCTTGAACATGAATTCCCGACAAGAAATAGTAATTGAATATAAAGTAGTAAAAAGAGGGGCGTTAATGACAGTGGTAGCGAGGGCTAAAGTTGGACGCAAATTCCTACTCTGTTGATACCTAATGCATATCAAGACAGTGGCGATGAGATCTGTAATCTGCGTATATTAGAGAAACGACGTAACGCCAAAGAAGCTTGGGGCTAGAGATGGTATCTATTAACCTTCTTGCCAAGTATTTCTGCCAACAGATTGGCAAAAGATCGATTGCGATTGCATTATCCATCTATATCGGCTCATGCGTTTGATCGCGCATAATCTGCGCAAACTAGTCCAGTAGCCGTCGTTCCTATGGAATTCGTACTTTCAACGGCCTTGCTGCAGTATTTTCTTTCTTCTTTCCTATTTCGCAGAAACGATTCACCACCATCTTTTCTGGAATTTCACGAGAAGAACAGGAGCTCATCTCGTCCACGTGTTACGCCTGTCTGTTGTTTCTTCTGTTGTTGCACGAGAGCAAAAGTGGAATGCAGAATCTGAGAGTTTTATGAATGTAATTAGATAAATTGAGTATCACTGATTGCATCACACAGACGCAAAATGGCTTTCATGTCATGTGCTAGCTAGAGTGGAAAATCGATTAGTCGTTTATCATTTCTGCTTACTCTCCTATATAAGAAGAAAAAGTTAATTGCCCAATGTATCGAAGGTAATGGACAAGATTCTCCTACAAGTCTGATGAGGTGTTTAATGACACTACCAACCAAAGGAAACTACAAGTCATTTTATGAAACTAGAATTAAATTGAGAAGACACATTTTTTGCGTCTCATGATTTTCTTTAGTCCATCCAGCAAAAGGTGTACCGGTTCATTACATCGGGCTCTAGATCCTTGACCTTAAACGTCGATAAAAATTGTGTCACTAATTTTTAAGGCTTTCTTCTTTTTTAATCGTATTCATTTTTCTTCTTTGTAAATTAATTACAGTCGGTAAATTCAATGTAAGCATATTACTAATTTCTAATTTAATACACTCTTTTTCATTTTCACAAAGCGTCTTTAAAGGTTTCGTGATTCGTGTTAGGACTAATTGAATTACTCGGAAATGATGAATTAATTCTAGCGGAAATACATACCACCAACCGTTAATAATTAATGGTTATGGTGTTGAATTTGATACTGACAACGCATTTATTTCATGCAAGAAAGTGATACTGGTATTTTTTTACTGCAATCAGTTTATGGTAGGCTCGTTGATACGCAAACATATAATACTATAATAATAACAAAGATATAATTAATTTTCTTCTTCTTTTTCTTTATACATTCCAGTTTTTAGGACTCGGATTTCTTTTCTCCCCTTCTATTATACATTCTGCCTTTTTTATTCTATACATTCTTTTCTAATTCTGTGTTCGATTCTTCCAGTTCCTTAATTAACCCCTTTTCTTCGTTTCATGAATTTCTTTCTAAAATTATATTAAATATTTTTTACTTTTGTGAATTTTTAAATAGTTTTCAATGTAATGACAGACATTTTGTGTTTTACTTCCGTCTTTCCATTTCAACCCGTTTCTTCATCAAGTCATTCTGTTATTTTCTTGCTTTCGGTTGAAGAAAGGTTTTTCTTTCCATTACGTATTTCTTGTCCTGCATTACCAATTATCTTTACTTTCAAGATATTATTGTGAGAAAATAGAGTTCTTCCGTTTTAAGGTATCTATAATTGAAACTATGAATTTCTTTGATTTTAGCCGACAGAATAGTATCAATTCCAATTAACATTATTTTTAATCTTCAAACAAATACAAAACTTGTAAGTGAAAGTTGAAAGTAAGTAAGTAAGTGAACTTGTAAGTAACTTGTAAGTGAAATCATTTCATCAATTTTCATTCCACTTCTTGGATTTTCTGACAATTTAACAGATTAGCCGATTTATGATCAGTTTTCAGATACAACGAGTATTATTTAATATAAAAAATTCATGGCGCATTTTATTTGTTACAATTTCAAACAATTAACTTTTTAGCTATTAGAAACAGCATCTGGGGTGGTGATGTATACCTCATGAAAAATGTAAAGAATTCTATTCCAGCGGAAACAATTCCTAATAGAAACAGTAATGTCCAAAACAAATTGTCCAAACAGTCCAAACATTGTATTTTTTTTTAAAATTGTTTTAAAATAAAACTGCAGAACATAGAAAAGAATATGTTTTTTTTCAATGCATCGTCTGTTAAATTCTAAGATAAATTTGAATTCTACAGGCATATGTAAAAATTCAACTTCATCTTGAAATTTAACATTTTGTTCTCCCTGTGAATTTGAGAAAGAGTTATTTTAGGTAAAGTGGGAAAGTAGGGACATAAAATCGAATTAAGCGTGAGAAAACAGAGGAATTGAGACACCTGTTTGAAAACTCAAACAACCGTAACTCAATTAATATGGCATGTTTACTTCGCGGTGTTTGATTTGAGATAAAGCACACAGAGCGGCATTCTGTCCGGAAAAACCTGTCTTATGATACCTCGACCCTGACCAATGAGAAATAGGTTACGGTCGCAGATGTATGTATAATATTATAGTTATAATTACTGTTGCAAAGTAGTTGGTGTGAATGAACTTAAGACGTTAATTAAATCAAATAAAATACTTGATGAAATATAAATAACACAACGCAAGCGGTGCAGTAACAAGTTTTAAGACCGGTTGAATACCAATGCCTTTTGTAATTTTCTCCCAGCAATAAGTGGATTAGTTTGTCAAATTGAATTAGATTTACAAAGATACGATTTGTATTAAAAACAAAAGAATCTACACCCAAAATTTTTCTCACATTTCCCAAAAGTGTCAAAAGTGATTGTTATTTTCAATTGACATCCGATTAATTTATTTACAAGTGTAAATAAATAATTTCTTATTTATTTACACTTTTTACAAAGAGGTCCCGCACAGAAATGGAACTAAAATTTTCGCTTTATTTCCATTTGGACGAACTGATAAAAATTTTCAATAGCACTGTTTCGTTATAAACCCAAAATAGAAACCTTCTTTGAATTTCGTTCAGTTATTAGGATTAAAAATCTGTATCGATTGCGTTTTAGGTAAAATCTGAAACGTAAATCTGTTTTCATTAAGTTTCTGGTGAAAAGTAAATCAAAATAGATTGTGAGTTACTCCGAAACTCGTTCAGACGTACAATTGATTTTACGAAATACAGATTACAGATATTTTAAAGATTACAATTGGTTTTACGAAATTATAAAATCTTTAACCTTAAGATATATTTATTTACATTTTTTGTTGGAAGGTGAACTCTTCAACAGTAGAATATAAGGAATATAAGTACGCACCAACAACGAAAAGTTACTTGACTAAGATAGGATTAGTTTCCCATGGGAAATCAACCGCTGTAGCAGCTTCTGGAACGTATTGTCCTCTGCCCTGCTCCAATAAGAGCTCAAGATACTAATTCCCGCACTCAAGACTGCTACTTAAACGATGACGCTTATCACAGTTATTAAATTGAGTTGTCACGTCTTCTCAGAAAATCAATTAGATTGCAATCCTGGATTATAATTTATTATTTTTGTCCTCTTATTATTAATTAAATAAAAGCAATAAAGGTTCGCTGTAGTGCTCGTAAAATATTGGACTTTCGGTGATTCTAAATAAATAAAAAGTTAAAACAAAACTTATTTTTTTATTTATAAACAAAATGGTATAAACTAAAACACTAAACATTCGAAGATGTCTGCCAAAAATATTAATATAATATTATTATAAAATATACCTATTCTTAATAAAATTAAATAAGTACGTTAAATAAGTACTCTTATTTAATTTAGAGTTTTAATTTAGAGTTTTAATTTAGAGTTGACTGTATACAGTCAACTCTATGAATAGTGCCACTAAAACGCGAATAGTGTCGCTTTTCTTTTGTTCTCACTCGAGCGTCCTTTGTTTCCTTTGTGCAAATTTGTGAAAATCTGCGGCACTGTTCGTAGAGTTGACTGTATTCTGAAAACTATAAAAAGTTAAACAAAGTTTATAAAAAGTTGGTAGTGGTTTGCTAATTAATTGTCAATATTAGTTTAAGAACACTCTTGTATTATTTATACGAAAGTTTCTCAACTTAGTCAAATATTTGATATTATAATATACTAATATTGATTTTTCGAAGAAAGTTAATAACAATCGATAACAAAACTTGTATGTTTAATTTTTATGAAATTAATATTTCCATACTATAGGAGTCAAGTATCCTTTTATCTTGGGAATGTCGATATTGATTAAAGCTCTGTAGTAATTAAATTATTTACCGCTCAACATTTCTTCAAGTCTTGTATAGATTACAAGAAATGCTTTATATGAAAATTGGAGAGTTATGCAAAATTGAAAATTAGACGATGTAATAGGCTAATAGTATAAAGCTGTTGAATTTGTTTTTATAGTACTTGTATTAAGAGTCCGGGTCGATCAATGAGAGTACTTCATCCCATTGTCAAGTATCTCTGGAGTGTAGAAGTTATAATTATAAAATACAAGCGCTAGGGATTTCAAATTCAGATTAAGGTCAGGTATGACTTCTGCTGGAAGTTTCTAGACAATAGAACAACGTGTCGAGGTAACTACGCTAACTCGTCAAATTTCTTCAAGTTTATTCCAACAATGCAACTGCTTTTTTTACACCTCTGTAAATCATTCTTTTTTTGTATTATAGTACTCTCAATTTCAATAGCATGAAACATTTCAAGTGTATAGTTTTGAGATACCAGTTTTTAGAGAGTAATTAGTTTCAAACATTTCAAGTACTTAGTTTTGGGACATCAGGTTTTACAGTGTAATTCTTTTTTAAACAATTAATTAATTTTTAGTTACTTTACTTTTTACTTAAGTACTTTACTTTTTACTTAAGTACTTTACTTTTTTAAGTAATTAATTCTTGAACAAACAATTTGATGAAATTTAATTGCAGTATAATCATATTAATAAGTTTAAATTATTTGTTTCAGGTGAGTGCAAAGATTGATGTACAATGCGAATCGTGGTGAGTAATTTTCTACAAGTTTTAATGTGAACGAATACTATATCTAAGTCATTCTTGATTTCATAATCAATAATTTCTTAATTCTTATTTTGAACTCTAAATACTGATCTTTACTGATCTTTACGTACTGATCGTTATCATATTTGACCCTTGGCTTTTAAAATATTTTTAGCAAAGTCAAACTTTTGTTTTTAAATAAAATTAATTTGTAAAAACAGTTTAGCAGGCACGTAAGTTGGATTTTTAAAACGAAAGTCCATCATGTGTAAACAGAAATAATTAAACAAACTTTTGCAGGAGAGATGAAAATTAATATCCAGCATGAATAAGAAAGTGTTTTGTGTTGCGTGACATTCTAATTACGAAATTTATGTACTAGTTTCTGAATTAGTTACTGCATACATTGTGTTGTTTATTGTCAATACGAAACAGAGCACGTCTGATTCCAATGTGGTTGTACGGACAACATCCAACCTTTTCAAGCTTGTCACTTCTATTGCTTTGCTCTCTCCTCAGTAGAAGTTCCTATAAATTCACGACTGAGAGAACAATTTCATAATTAATCCGTTAACTACCAGTTGTCGAAGTATCTTCATTTACATCTAGACCGCCGAGAACATTGTCGAAAGTTTGTGTATATTAATTGCACCACTTTTCTTTCGTTAGCATTAGCATAATATGGCACTTGCATTCACACAAAACCCCTTATATAAAGGCTCTTTATCAACCCAGCGCAACTGCATTATTATAGTTGTTCGAATTTTATGCCAGAATCAGGGTGGTTACTGGTTTCGTTACGGTAAAAACGCCAGGATTGTAATTTTAAACGAAACAACCAGTCACCTTGGCTTGTCGGAAAAGACGTCGTGTTGCGCTGTATGAAATGGATTAAGTAATCCATAAGATTAAAGGGTACACGCCTGAATTACATACAACATCTTCGCAGAGCTTATTTTCTAAGTGGAAAAATTTAATAATATATTAAGTCGTTGACGCTCAACGTATTCTATCTTGAAAATGCATATTCATGCAATGTTCACCACGTTGGCGAAGTGCTGACGACCTCTCAGAATTCTTACTAATTTTCTTTTGACGCCTTTCTGAGGAATATTCATGAAATGTGTTTTTTCTCATGGTATGGAAACATTCATGTAGGAATCACGTAATAAGGCAAGAATAGAGGTGTTTTTATTTGTTTATTTATTTAGAAAACTGCAGAGGGTAAAATCTCGTTAGCTAAGACTAACCAACATAAGAATTCCAATATAAACGCATAATAACATAGACAATAAACTAAATAATGTAAATTAAATAATACATATAATATAGTAATATAATATATTTATAATACTTAACATCACATAATAAGTGACGCTCCACGAGAAAATCAGAAGTTCGTTATTTCGTATGATAAATGAGTATTTTTATCATCCTCTTTTCGCAAGGTTAATAAGACACAGAATATCTACTTATGATTCATGTCAGAAAAATAAAATATCAAATCAAACAAAAAATTTGAAACAAAAAAAAATTTGAACAAAATTTGAAATTATAAATTCCAGAAAAAGCAAATGAAATGATTTCGATTGATTCTTATAATCCACTTACAAATCCAAAAGGCGGCATATTCAAAAAAAGAGCAGTCTTCTATATATACTTTATTCTGCGTGCTTTTTAATACCGAATCGACTGCAGAAACTGCAAAAAGAAAAATGAAAAAAGAAAAATGCAAAAAAATCTGGGTCTAATGAAAAAATCTATTCTACCGCAGATAATATGGCATTTTCTATTAGTGAACAATCGAGTACTGAAAATTTGAGAAAAAGAGTAACAAAATGCTGTTGATAATTTCTATCCTTGATATCAAGCATCAAATAATGATATTGCCCTGTAATTATATGCTGTTTGTGCGTTGTTCTTTTCAATACATTTATATGATTAAAGCCAATCAAAGAAGAAGTAGTTACATCCCGTGGTTTGTATCCTGAGTATAAGGGGTTCTGTAATTTCGAGTTGAGAATCGCGTGGTCAGATGTATTACCAACCCTAAAAATACCAGACGTGAGCAAGCCGAGAAATCAGACGAAATGGCTGTTGGAACGGCACCTGAGAGACTGAGATAAATAAATAGATGGTGAGACCATGGGACGAGATGGTCGACATGCTACACAGATTTACGAACTTTGAAATGGGAATCTTCACTGCATAATCGTGCTCACTCTTGTTTATTTCTTATATAGAAGATCCATCTTCTTAAATGAAGATCCGTCTGTCGACAGGATGTCCTTACATATTTTTCTTGTCCCACCTTCGTACTGGTCAAATGTTTTATTCAAGTGTATTTATTATTACTATTAAATAAAGATAGTAATAAATTCTCAGAATGAATAAAGATAGCAATAACTAATGAGAATGCAAATAGTAATAAATAATAGAAACAGAAATAAATATAAATAATAGAAACGAAGATAAAAATAAATAATAGAAACAAGGATAACAATAAATAATAGAAACAAAGATAACAATAAATAATAGAAACAAAGATAACAATAAATAATAGAAACAAAGATAACAATAAATAATAGAAATAAAGATAACAATAAAAATCGAAATTCGTCACCATGACAATGCTTCCCTATGAGGAAGCAATAATACGAATAAAAGAAACTATAAAAAATGTAAGAATGACTACATATAGTATGCTACATATATTATATATTATTTTGGGGCGATTTTATAGACTCAAAACAAGAGATCGATTTGGAGTTAGAAAGCAATCCATTTTAAAAAATATAATATGATGTTGCAAATAATTTTTTATAATTATAATACCCCTAACATGGAATGTTATAACGAGCTGTCTTGTTGAATAAAAACTATTTAGTTGTATAAAATTTTATTCCATTGGATAATTGGTTTATTTTTATTCAACTCTTTTCATGGATTTTTTAATCAGTTTATCAATAGGAACATTAACAAACTGTTATCAAGTTGCTGAAACTAGCATTGCAATGTAAATTATTATGCAAATATATCAAAAGAGAATTGTTGCAAAACATGTAGTTGTAGACAGTGTCTCTCACAGTGAACTTCAAGAAGTTTGGAATTGTATCAGGGGACAAGATAAAGTTTGTAGTCGTGATATATGTTAACAACAGGAAGCATTTCAAAGGGAAGATACCTTTTTGAAATGCTTTCTGTAACTAAAGCTAAAGACTCTTCATTGTTGCTTTCAGCATTTTTGGATGCCTTATACCAATTATGATATTACTTAATAAAAATTAGTCATTTATTTATCACTTATTTGTTATTACTCTACGAATAGTGCCGCAGATTTGCACTAATTTGCACAAAGGAAACAAAGAACGCTCGCGTGAGAGCAAAAGAAAAGCGGCACTATTCGTAGAGTTTTATTAGCACTATTCATAGAGTTGATATATTCTTTAACTCTTTTCGAAACTCTTTTACACTAAACACTGTATATTTTTTTTTTCTTCATCAATTGTTATGAATTGTTATAAATTGTTATAAATTGTTATAAATTGTTATAAATTGTTATAAATTGTTATAAATTGTTATGAATTGTTATAAATTGTTATGAATTGTTATGAATTGTTATGAATTGTTTTTCATGATATTGTTTTGAATTAAATTGTTATTCGCTTTGTATTATACTTCTTTGCGTACTGAACTTATTTATATACAAAGTTAACAATCTATGTAATTTAACTTGTTCATATTTCTACTTTTATGCTAATAAAGATTAGATCATATTTGTGGAAATTCCTTAAATTACAACCTGTAGCTGAAAGCTCCCTCAGGCGTAAGATAGTTTCCCTATATGAGTATACGTACTTGGACCGTCATAATTATTCTGCCTAAGGCAGTCACGTGTTTCCCAAACTCTCGGTACCACCAACGAGCTTCAGAATTCACTCCCCTCGGTACTAAATTGACGATCCGGAATAACTTCAATTTTGAACTTATCGTTACGCTTTAATATTAAACATTCCAATCCATCTTTCCAATTACTTAATTGAAAATCCAGGAATCTATTTTTTCAAAGTATACAATTTATAATACATACATATAATATTTTATATAATACATTTTGAAAGTTTTTAAATTAAATGTAAATTGTTATAACTCCGGAACAGCTGACAATTTTGAAAATAAGTGGTACCTTCTCGATTCAGTTTTTTCTATTTTATTCATGTTCGTTTTAAAATGGAACACCCTGTATATTATGTAAACTATTCAAAGAGAACAAGAGCACGTTTCTCTCACTTTGATTTTTGCGTTTTTACCATTACACAAAAAATAGAAAACTTTGAGCGCTCAAATATTCCGAATCTTGTATTTAGGAAATACAAGCACTCTTTTCAAAGTTGTAAAATTGCTTAGCTCTCAAAAGGACGTACGAAACTTTCATTTTTATTTGCTCATTGAAAGCTTTTTCGAACAACTTGAATTTCGAACTTGCTTGTTAAGCACCTTTTTCATGTACAGAATGGGGAAGTTAATTGATTGTTATAGTAGTCATTAAATATTTTTCAAAAGTTCACACGAAATGTATTTTGGAATCGTAATCTGATAATCGTAATCTGATAATCGTAATCTGATAATCGTAATCTGTGCATTGTCATCAACTTTATACGGTTGCAGCTCAAATGAAAGTGTTACCTCATGAAACGTATGCATTATTGACTACTAACAAAATTTTACTTTAATTATTCAGTGTTCTAAACACCGTATGTACAAGCACATTTATGTATTTTTTATTTAATTAAAATGAAAATACTTATCAGATCTGTAAATATATTTGGATTTGCTGGCCAGATTCTCCTGATTGTGAATAAAAAATAAATTAGTATATTAGTATATATTTAAATAAACACGTACCAATTATAAAATTTGAGTTGCTTTTAGAAAACGTCTGAATACTTGAAAAGTCCAAGTCTAATTGAGCAGCGTCGGCAGCGAAAATTGCTTTTGAAAATTCAACCTTAATTGTCGATCAGAGTAGCTACGATTGTTCTCTATTTTCATATTTCTATTATTTCGTTACGTACTCTTTCATACCCTTACAATGCAAGATTTTATCAATTCGACTTTACATTCTCGATTTATACTTTTCGGCAGATTTTCAGCAATAAGCAAACAAAGTTTAGCTTAAGTTTATAGTTTAGTTTAAACACCTTTTATTAAATTATAGTTTGTAAACAATTAAATTTGACGTTTTACGCTTTACTAACTTTATTTAATCAATAATTTGCTAAAAAAAGGCAGATTTCATTCGCTGTTTTTAAAATTCATTACGTGTCTTGGGAAAGTAGTGCGTCGGGGAAATGGAATTGAGGAAGATTGAAGCAATAGATACCGAGATGGGGAAGGCCTTGTTTAAGAAGAAGACGAAATGGAAAAGCAGTGGTGTTTTCTTTGGATTTACGTGACACCACGTGCACTAGTCGCTAAGATATAAGCGAGCAGATCGAAGCAGAGGTTGGTTCCATTTCGCGGTATGCTCGACCTCCCCTCGGGAATGTGGACTTTCGTCCCGTCGACAACCTGGTCCTCTTGCTCTCACAACTTACACACATATGTGGGGACACACTGAAGCAAAGTGCACATGAGATGGTTCTTCTTTATCTCACTTGCTCTCAATCTTAATGCCAGTGAAGCAATCTACGAACGTCTCTCTCTTTCACCCTCTACTAACACAGACACAAAGTGAACCGAGTCAACCACCCTTTCATTTCAGACAACCACCCACTCGTATTCCTGAACCCTTTATACTCTCGGCATCCATTCGCTACTTACTCTTGGTCTACTCTGCGTCGTTACTCGACGCGACCACACTTTGTTCGAGAGTGGAAACTGAGAAAATGGTCACCTAGTGTCATAACGCTGCCAGATTTATTCAGCTTCAGTTGCTTTTCATTTTGATAAATCGCATCTCTCTAGTAAGGAAATCTCTTGTGATTGAGATTTGAGAGCACGTACTACAAAGTCACTTGTATGAATTATATTGACGCCTGGGATTTTCTTCTTCTTGGATCATCATTTTTGAAGAAAGTAATTAGTTCTGAGTAAATGTTAATCGTGACGAAAACTATAGGAGATTATTTTAGTTTTGAAATTAATTGGGATTCAGAGCTATCGAGGAAACATTTAGCATTGTGAGATTATTGTTGGAATTATGAATGAGTGGGTCTCTGCAACAGATATATTGTGAATGTGTGTAATGACAAATGTTTGATGGTAAGGGTTCGAACGTTGACGAGAAAGGACGAAGAGTTAATCTGAAAAAAAGAAAATCGTATTTTAAGATGCATCTGGAATTAATACTGTCTTGAAAATAAGATTTGTCTGCCTACTGGTATGCTTTTTACAATATAAATGAAAATAAGATGTGATCTAAAAATCAACAAGGTCTGTCTTAAAAATGTTGCAACTTAAATTAAGACTTATTTCATGTCTTAAAAGAAAATTTACTTTTCACAGTGAGCGAACTGAGTTATTTTGAATTTGGCCTGGCAATACATTTTTTAATAAGCTTATTTCATAAGCTTATTTTAATAAGCTTATTTAACTTATTTAACGTCCGGGTAAGAAGAATTGTTTAATAAGCATTTTTTATTTATTTATTTGTCCATCCTTCACAGAATTATGATTTGATTTGTTTATTGTTGATGCATAGCTGAATTTACTGATGATAAAAGATGCCCTTTTGGATCCGCTTTTGTTTAAAGAGAGGTAATTACGAAAACAACTCTCTCATTGTAAATGTTCGCTGACGTTTTGACCTCTAGTTGCAGATCATCAGGGCTTTTTATTTATTTCAAAAAATTATTTTACAGTGATAATCATGAGTGCAAAATAATTTTCTATTTTACTATTTTCAATAATTTTTTTAAATAAACAAAAAACCCTAATATTTAATGGGTAATATTTAAATTTATTTATAAAATATAACTGCAAATTTGCAAAATCCATTATTATGGATTAAATTTTGCAAATTTGCAGTTATATTTTGGTACGTAAGATCGTTTTAAATTGTTTTTACAAACGATTGTGTATGCAAACGAATCGTCTGAATATATCATTCTACATGAAAAAGACAATGACTTTAAATTTTCCATGAAACGTTATTTTTTCTTACATTTATTTCAATAGTTCTTCTAGTTTCCAATATTTCAATAATTTCTAATAAACTTGGCAATATATCAAAATAAATCTACATTTTGGTCTCCCAGAAAGTTTTTCTGATTTCTCGGAATTATACTTTAATAGCTTTATAAATCTATAACGAATGAAAAAACAATAATTAAAACATTCATTTCTGACAATTACTGAACTCGAGACCCTTTGATCTCAAATCTATAATCATTAGGTATATATATTCGAAAATAATAATCAATTTGTAGCTATGGGAAGTAGACGTTTGATTGACTGAAGGCAATTAAGAATAACTATTCAACGATTATTTTGAATAAGGTCATAATTGATCTGGAAAGTTATAATAATTCTTCTGATAATTATAGTCTACGAGAAAATAAGTGGCCTCAGGTATGCGCATATATAAAGTATCCAAGTTTCGAAGTGAATTGATATCCCTTAGGCTGCGATCTGTCGGTGTGAAGGGACTCTACTTTTGATAAATAATAGGCATGCCACCTGGGGCATCTGCGTTAAGGCAACCACGATGAACTTCTTGTCGATAACCTGGATCCTGCGGGAAATCTTTTCTAATAAGGCAATTTCTTTTGATCGTGCCGTTGTCAGAGAATTATTTGATAAGCGAGACGGTCTAGCGTCATGTCATTAATCATTTATCAGGGTTCTCAATTCATGTCATCAATGTTGGTGGTGTAGCCGTAATAATCCGTAAATTGAAATACAACTAAATGAAAAGCAGCTATTATTACATCTAAAATTCAATTACTTTTTATAAAGATGATCCAGATTATCATCGCTTCTTGTCAAATTAATCTTGTGATGTAATACACGTCAGTAATAAACGACTAATTACAATTTATATGTTTTATAATTATTACGGTAAATAAAGTTATGATCCATTACTTAATATGAGTTGCTAATTACGAATAATTAAGGTATGCACTTCCTTTAGTTTAATTTTGCAATAATTTAACTTTTTTATATATTATACAATTTATGGAAGATTTTAATTTTCTTGCTTACAAACTTACTAAATTTTCTTGCTTACTGTTTCCTAAGGTGTATATTTTTATTAATATTTGTAACGAAACGTTTCAAATAAATTGATGCTATAATAGAATTTATTTTGGTGACCCTTCGAAGGTATACTTCATTACCAAAATGAATCCTTTTGCTACGAATATTTTTTGTTTCTTGCGGATGCCTACGTCACTGGGCTGAAAATTCTAATTTACAAAATACGATAATCATAAGAGAATAATTAAAAAATTATTAAAAATATTATTATTATATATTAATTGTAAATTACGATCAAGACACGATGCTAGTTTTTTGGTGCAATCATGTTTTATGTCTGGTTTTAATAAATTGTATTTTCCTACAATTTAATTTCCATAAAGAATTTGTACTTTTTATAAAAATGTTTACTTTATACAAAATGTTTACTTTATACAAAATGTTTACTTTATATAAAATGTTTACTTTATATAAAATGTTTACTTTATATAAAATGTTTACTTTATACAAAATGTTTTGGATACCAATGTTTTTCTTTATAAAAAATATCCAACTTCGAAATTTTCTGCTAAAAAGTTTCATTTATATGTTTGTATACTATATGTCTATCATTAAAAAAATCTAAACAATGTCAAAAATTTGATTTGTCAACTATAAAAGCCAACTTGTACAACTGCGTGACATTTTTCGTAACAAGACAAATGAAAGCAGAAAATGTTATTTATTTAAGAACAATTAATTTTCCGTTTCATAAAAATTCAAAAGCTAGAATTTTAAATTCGGAGCTCGCAGTAGAAACGATAATTTATTTATCACGACAGAGTAACTTGCATACAATAAAACTGTCTCAGTTACTTTTTATTCCATTTTCTGACCTAATATTTATAACTCGACGAAAAGCAGGAAAAATGTCAAATAAAGCAAGACTTTTATTTGGAAAAAATGCTACAAAAAAAAGAAAAATGTCAAGAACGAAATAGTGAGAGGGATTTAAGTACGCTTTGTCAGGATTAATTGACGTTCGTATTATATCGGTTTCATGATTTTGTCGTCACTTGGCATCGTAGCGCCTTAACGCTAGGATGCACACGACAAAATGTTGAGCGTCGCCATGTCTAGAAGAAGTCAGCGTGAAATCTTCGCGCAGTTCTCGTCTAGAAGCTGGGTAAGAGATTGTGTACCATTTTATGTTCGGTGTGCAGTAGCTACAGGAAGTTCGCTCTCCAACTCATCCTGATTCCTACTGTGGAGTTGATCCTGCAAAAGAGCATTCGCAGTAAGACAACCTGGCTAAGTCTTTGACATGACCTCGTCTCTACAACATCCTTGCTTTCCAATGAGATTCCGGAAATAACGAAAACCTATCAAGACTTTTATGCCAGCCAACTAGCATTCGTCTTATACCCTGCTGAACAAATCAGCTAGCTGCTCACAGGATTCGATCGATAATAACGGAGCTCTAGGATACTTCCGATCGGGTTAGTATCGCCATAAAGCCGAGAATATGCATGTGACTTGATCCTCGTCTGAGACCCTTGTTCGATCTAACAAAAAAACATAAATCTCAAGATGGCGACATGTTCGTAATGAAATCTTGGAAAAGTCACCTCTAAAACGAGATACTAAACTTGAGGCGAATTAGTTTCTTCAATAATTATATTATTTAGATCATATTTAGATAATTATATTTAGACAGCTGCATTGTTCCATGTCTCTTATTGAAAAGTCGATTTACTTATATTATCAAAGTTATTATTTTAAATAGAAAGTTATTTATTTATTTATATTATTAAAAGTTATTATTTTAAATAAAAAGTTATAATTTCAAATAAAAAGTTATAATTTCAAATAAAAAGTTATTTATTTATTTACAAGTTTATTTCTTGTATTGATTTAGCTTTTCATTTATTTATTTGGCGTTGTGTCTATGAATTAAGCCAGGCCTCGGCAAAACGTGCTCTCAGTGCATTCTTTAGCAGAGACAATGTTCCCCTTCCACGCGCTGGAATTTTCCCCCGACTTACTGAAATCATGGTCCCACGCATCAATCATTGGTAGGCGCTGTATGGCGGGGGAAAATGCTGGCACGTGGAGGGGGTACGCAGTATCCGCTCGAGAGTACTCTGAGAGCACGTTTTTAAACATTATTTTATACATTATTTTTAAACATTATTCTGATCCTGTCCATGAATTTCGGTTGTTTTTTCATCGAATTTACTCTCTCTATTGACTGTTGTTTTTAATGAATTTGTTCATTAAAAAATTAATTGTTCATTCAAGGATCATTTTAATGTTTATAAACTGACAACTTAATTTTGTATATTTTCTTGATTTTAGTATTATTAATACTAATTAAAATTAATCAAGTCGTTAATTTATTAAATTTAAATTTAGTTTTTATTAAATTTACGACTTTCAATTACGAAAAATCAATACTGGTAATCAAAGAAACTGAATTAATCAAGAACTTAGCACTTTTTTGTTTCCTTGATTTGATTTTACATGAATTTATAAAAAAAATAAAATTTGGAAAATATGTATGAATTTCATTATTTTTATCATTCTCCTGTTCCAACTGAATTTCTGCAAAAAAAGCTTGAGTTTTGCCTCAATTTACCTTAAATAGTCTCGCAATTAAATGTGGAATGCAGAAAAGCGCAATTATAAAAATTTTATCTCATTGCAGGAATACCTTTAATTAATCCCTAAATGTTGAGAAGGTAATACGGCTTTATTGACAAAAAGATTAAAAGCATTTAAAGCAATTTATAAATCTGTAACTGAACCTATAACTGTTCTGTTTTTTACATCACTATTAATTTATACAATTTTGATCGCTTGCTGCCCGCAATTTATTATCATTTCCAGTCTTCATCAATAATTCCATAATATTTCCCATTTTTTTTAATGCCTGAAATAAATCACTTTTAAAGTGACATCTCAGTGCATTAAATTTCAAATGAATAAAATTGTTTTACGGCATCGTAAAAATCTTTTTTTGTTTCGTAAGCACGAATGACACAGAGGCTATAAAGTATGTCAATATCGTTTTCAAAATGATATTGAATCGGAAAATGACGCGAACAACATATTTATAATCGAGTTGTTAAAATATTAAAGAAGCATAGAAAAGATAATAACTCCATTTAAAAAAACAATTTACGCGGGTTTTAACGGGACAATGATTAAACTAATTACGGAGAAGTAATAAAAAAACAAACATTAAAATTTACATAATATACGTTGGTATAGAGTATTTTTTTGTTTTTGATAAATGAAGATAATTAAAACAGAAGTTAAAAGTTAATGTCTGTTTACTTTTAAATCAAGAGAAGTGATGAGAGTTGTCTGTTACTAATAATGTTTTATGCCTTTTCTTGACCTGTGCCACTTGAGTCAGAAAAGATAAAATACCTGTTAGTTGGTACCAACATTAGTTAAACTCTCCTTGCTCCTTAGTCATTTGTTCTCAGATAATGCAACTACAAAAATAATTTGCGTGGAAGAAATCATTATTACCAGAGGTACTAGGGAGCACTATGGTGAAAGAACATGTTTCCTAGCGTGACTAAAAGTGCTTTTTCATAATACTGTTCTCTTTGAAATAAATGTGAAGAAGGCAGAGACTTTTAAACTCCCTTTTAACTTAAAAACCTTCATATAAAATTCAAAGACGATTCAACTAAATAAATTTGTTTCTCTAATTATTTCCAATCAACTAGCAACTTTCATTTCAATTTTTTTTAAATCGACTAATTAGTTGACTTTCAGCACGATTTATTTTAATTATTAAATTATTCAGTTTGTTTTCAAGAAAATAAGTAAGAAATTAGCATCAACTTAGAAGTATCATTTGCATAGCTGGTTACTGCACTTTTTATCACCTAATTGTATAATTAAGTTTACTTATCATTCGATGCTTGGTTTTGCAGACTTTTATAATTTCAAGTGAATGTAAATTTTCGTAATTAAATCCACCTCACATTACATGCACTTTGTAAAAGACCATCCTTCGAATTTTGGTTGATGGCAAAATTGAAGATGATTATTCTGATTATTCTCCAATGATTTATTTCTTATAACTTTAAAAATAACTTGACGCTTTTTATTAAATCAACAATTAAAATAAATTCGAAAATAAGCGATCATTATTTATAATTATTTCATTAATTATTATTCTTTATCTTTAATTATTTCTTGGAATTAACTTTAAAAATAACTTGGCGCTTTTTATTAAATCAAAAATGAAATAAATTGGAAAATAAAGAATCAATACGTAATCTTGAAAATTAATATTATTAATTATATCTAATCAAAAGATAATTAATTAATTTATTCATTAAATATAATTAATTATTGTTCAGAATTGCATAAAAATTTCTCAACAATTTAGAATTCTATTACAGTTAAAATGTCTATTTCCTTGCAAGAAGAAAATGAAGTTGTTTTTCCGTAATAAATTATTATTGCTTAGAAGTTTTGTTTTCATAGTATGCTGTAATGAGGAGTGACAGGTATTGTAAAAGGGAAAATAAATAGAAGACATTTGACGTTCGTTAGAAAATGAATTTATTTCTCTGTACCATATGTTCTATGTACAACGTAACGGTACTGATGAGTACGATGGAACTCAATAGTAAAAAAACATTATGTTTATCGTTTGTAAAAGTAGTCGTTAAATTACTTAGCGTTTCGTAGTAAAACTAAGCTCGTAAAATGAAAGATGAAAGTGAAAGATGAGAAAAGAGTGATGAGTGGTAGAAATGAGGACAATGCGAGGAGTAATATAAACGTAAAAATAAATAAGCGATGTCGCTGTGGTGATGTGAGAAATACAGTTGTCGAGCACGCTCTGTAAAATCGTCATTATAAATGTAGACAGTTTCTCGAAAATGCTTGCAATTTGATAAAGAATGAAATGTGAAAAGATAGAAGATGTTTACGATTGTCAAAGTACAGAGCAAACTCATACACTTTTTCGAGCTTGTATACGAGGCATCTAAGGCTCGGGGACGAGCTTCGACGTCTACACTCACAGACACTCGACAAAAAGAAAAAAAGATAAAGATATCAACAAACGCACATTGTAGAAAGAAACACAAGTATACTCGTATGCTAAAACGAAGACGTCGCGGAGTCGCACAATGAAAAATGCAAATAAAAATATCTAGAAGTATTATTATATACTAGAAAGTGCCAGCATTCGTCCTCGAGCCCGAAATTATTCTTCGTACACGTCCCACGATTAGCTTAGTCTTTATATATAAGGAGTAATTTCTTCGATATATCATATACGCATTATAGAAAATTATTATAGTTACATATTGATTGGTCTTACATTGATAAAGTAGCAGTTTGCATCGAGTTGAATTGGGTGGACGGATCACTTGTTTCGTGCAAGTCTATCAACTCGATGGAAAGTGCGTCAGCTATTACCACTAAAAAAAAATTCACAGACTTAAGAAAAACTCTTCTCCTTTTTACCTCACTTCTTTGCTCCCTGAGTCATTTGATAACAATCTTCCGGAACATAAATTTGTCTTGCAGCATCTTCCGGAGTCAGGAGACAACGTGCAGTACAATCCCTTCGGGTCGAATCATCGATCACACTGGACCCGTTCCCGTGAAATCGACATTAGCGACGGTAGTACCGTATCGAAAATCAACAAGTCTCCTTTTTCGTACCGTATCTCTTACGGGTCAAGTCATCGAGGAAAAAAGAGAATTGAATTTTTCTTACGTCATTCGAAGTACGCGCCCAGAAAATATTTCTATGTGGCTCGACCTCGCCTTTATAATAGTACGGGTATGCGCTCACTTAAAAAAATACTACTTTCTTCTTACGTAAATAGCCAAACTTGCGTAATTGGTTCTACCCTCTCACCACAAGCAGGTTGGTTATACTACGTCAGCTTAGTTAGCGGAATTATTAACTTTATCGTAGATAACAACCATAATTATAAGTCATATGCAATGCAGTCACTTACTGTAGTACGTAGGCACCTTTTGTTGACACGTGGAACGTAGCTACGAGGGTGGAAAGTCATTGTTTCATTCTACCCCAGCGTTCCTGCGAACTTTTCGAGCTACTCACAATTCTCAATCACGCTACAAAAATTATAAAGTACCACGCTCACCCCATATTAAAATTAGCGTCATGTTAATACTTAATACTGTGTTCACTGCAAAAAAGTCTCGTCGTAGTAACCACAATTCCGTCAGTTCAACTTGAATAACAGTTTGATCAAAATTCTAGTTAGAACAACTAAAATCTTGCTTTTTGTAAGCAGAATTATTAACACTCTTTTTGTGACAAATAACAGTTCTAGTTAATATAACTAACAATCTGGAAACTACAACTAGAATTCTAGTTCATGTAACTAACATTCTAGTTATTGCAACTAGAATTCTGGTTCATATGACTAACATTCTGGTTGTTGCAACTAGAAAATTCTAGTTCGTACAACTAACACTCTTGTTATTACAACTAGAAATCTAGTTCGTATAACTAACATTCTAGTTATTGCAACTAGAAATCTGGTCCATATGACTAACATTCTGGTTTTTGCAAATAGAATTCTGGTCCATATGACTAACATTCTGGTTGTTGCAAATAGAAAATTCTAGTACGTACAACTAACATTCTTGTCATTAGAACTAGAATTCTAAGTCGTATGACTAAAATTATGGTTGTTGCATCTAGAAAATTCTAGTTAGTACAACTAACATTCTTGTTATCAGAATTAGAATTCTAATTCGTATAACTAAAACTCTGACTGTTACATCTAGAGAATTCTAGCTAGTACAACTAAAATTATTGTTATTACAACTAGAATTCTAGTTCCTATAACTAACATTCTGGTTATTGCAACTAGAATTCTGGTTCATATGACTAATATCCTGGTTGTTGCAAATAGAATTCTAGTTCATATGACTAAGATTCTGGTTATTGCAACTAGAATTCTGGTCCATACGACTAATATTCTGGTTATTGCAAATATAAAATTCTAGTCCATACAACTAAAATTCTTGTTATAACAACTAGAATTCTAGTTCCTATAACTAATATTCTGGTTATTACTACTAGAATTCTGATTCATACAACTGACATTCTGGTTATTAAAACTAGAATTCTGGTTCATATAACTAACATCATGGTTACCAGAACTGGAATTCTGGTTACCACATTTGAAATTCTGGTTACCACGTCTGGAATTCTAGTTAGCACAATTCACATTTTGGTTGGAACAACTAGAATACTAGTTACGTCATCTAACATTTTGATATAAGTCACTTAAATTTCTAGTTAATTGTTCCCTAACTGAAATTCTAGTTATTCCAACAAGACTTTTTTCAGTGCTGACGAAAAAACATTTAATCATTCCCATGCTCTAACACTAGAAAACTATCATTATACTACAAGACAAACGTTGAAATCAACGTCGAAAAACTTGGAATTGATAAAAATTAAAATTGAATTAAAAAAAATTGAACTATCAAAGAAGATTAAACTATCCAAAAAAATTGAATTGCCAAAGAAATTAAACTATAAAAAAATTAATCTATAAAAAATTAAACTATAAAAGAATTGAATTGACATAGCCGAAAGTTGAATTAAACGTCTACAAAATTTGAATTAACCTTCAACGAGAAAGCAACTAATTGCAATGCTCTTACTACAAATATCTGATTGCGAGCGCTCTTGCCATCGAAATCTGAAGTCAATGTTTGTCTTGTTATTCTAATCTTAATTTCTTAATTGATTCGATTCCACAGAAGAGTCTTGAGTAACTTACTGAAATCGATAGAGTCCCCAAAGAACGCCTAATTGAATTTAATTTATCTAAAATTGCACGTAACCCGTACTTCTAACCTAATTTACTAATACGTCGGTAGGCACTCTATTCGAATCCTAGATTACTTTTTTCGATCAATTGCTGCGCACTCGTCACCAGTTCTAAAACGAACGTCGTCCCAATTAAAACCCAATTGAATCCATTATAAGAAATCAGTCGCAGGTTTTCCTCTCTCTTTCACAAGTGATCTTTTATCAATCTTGCAATTTAAGTTAAATTCACCAAATTTTTTCAAGTTTTGAAAAAAATAATTGTAAAATAGTTGCAATTTCAAGCTTTTTCAATTATTAGTGAATTTTCAATTATTTGAAACTGTGTAGTGAAGTAATTTTCAATTGTTTTATAAGGAGGTAGGTGTCATTCTCAATAAATCATAAAATTTTCAATTATTATTGAAAGTAATAATTAGAATGAAAATTTATATTGAAAATATAAAATGGACTCTTAAAATTGACTGTAATTGAAATTTTACATTTATTTCGAAACATTCCGTGTAAAGTAGATCTGCAACGCCAACGTTTTCACTAATGACGGATAATTTAGTTCTTGCTGCTAATAGAATTTTACAATAACCAATAAAACTCTGTTATTATCATCAATAAACTGTTATCTGAAAAACCACTTGCAAGTGTACAAAAAGCGTTGTACTGTATTGATCTGCTTTACAATCGAAAATACGATTTTGTGAAAGAGCAAGAAAACTTTACAAATACTCTCAAAAAGGATCTGTATTCCTAATATAAAATATACCTAACGCTTTAAATTGAATCCATTTGATTTTGCCAGTATTTTATAATATGTTTTTACATGTGTTTTATAATATTAAATTATCAATTTAATTA
>WNHD01002113.1:0-16110 GCA_011057455.1 Ganaspis sp. Gsp50
TCTAAACGTTTGACGACTTTTAATAAAAGAAATTTGGTGCACTAATAATTATAAACGATATCGTAGTAAATATTTTTACATACATATTTCTTTATGGACTAAATGTAAAAACGATCTTGATATTATATTTTTAATACAATAAAATATTAGAATTGCGTAAAATAATTGAAAGTAAAAACGACCAACTTCAGATGTGGACAGACAGAATTAAGAAGATTATTATATGTAATTATTAATTATTATACATATTAATATTAATTATTAATAGAAACAAGAAACCTGTTACTGCAACACGTGTTGTCGGTAACTCTAGCCGGTGTTTTACTATTTCGCAGAAAAAACAAAACACCTAATGAACGTAAAGTTGTCGACTGATTTAACAAAAATAATCCCAATTTCTGTTTGCTTAAAAACTAATACAAATACAAACAATATTTCATGGCAAAAATTACACCAAATTACAGGATACTATATTGATGGCCATTTTGCTTTTTTGTTTAAATTTTTGTCAATAGAGGCGCAACACTTGAGTGTCCGCGAAAATTCAAAACTAATTTAATTCAATTTTTATTAATTATTTTGTAACATACCTACTAATAGATTAATAACAAAAGTAGCTAGAATTTGTGTATTTTGAGCCTAATTTTTCTGAGTTTTGTTTAACTTCAGCATATTTTAAAAGACCTCCAGGGATTAATTATACAAATAATTTTAATTTAATTTTAATTAACATTTATTAACTTTGACTTGTATTGAACATCATTACAATATTCCAATTTTCAATAAAACATTTTAATGTATATATTCAACAAGAACTTTAGTCATTTTTACTGCTTATAAATTTAGTAATTTACTTATTTTCATCCAAAGTAATAAAAAAATTACCTAATCTATTAAAATTAAATTTATTATCAATTCTAATTATAAAAACTTAGTTTATGAATTATTTCATTAAAACTATTTTCAAGTAATTTCCTTTATTTTAAAGATTTTGATTGCATCTGCTGCTATCATTATTTAAAGACTTCTCCTTGTAATCTTGAAAAACGAACTGCAATTTCTGTAATGAAAAAACCCTTTATTAAAGATAAACCACCTTAAGAAAAAATACAAATACATATACAAATTTATTAAAGTCAGTATCCTTTTGGCTAAAAAACACATGTAGGCATTCTATAAACCTTATGCTCGTCTAACAAAAATTATCATCATTGAATATTTTAATCAATTTAGTACAGTTGTATCTTGAAATTGAAAACATGTAATTTTATTTAAATAGAAATAATTTCCTCGAAAAATTACCTACACATTTTTGGATAATTTCATCAATATCTTCTCGTTCTCTAACGTCACAGTCTGATTTAATTCCAATTATCAACAGTATTCAGGACTTCAAAAAACTGGCAAAAGCGGGATTTTTTAAATTCAGTGATATCCATTATTCATTTGTACTGTAAAAACAAAAAAGAATACAATTTATAACAAATATAACATTTTCTTTCAAATATGTTGATTATAAAATAAAAACATCAGGCCTGTTGAGCTTTGAAACCAGCATGGGATAATTTTTATGGTCAAAGTTGATCATCATGATATTTCAATTTAATTTAAATAAAATCAAAAAATATTTTCTTAAATTTAAAATTACTAAGAAGAATAGTTTGTAATGAATTAGTAATAGATTAGATAATATCAATCAATAAATTTATTGGTACTCAATCGCATTAAATATATTATTTTTTAGCTACAGAAGTAATTAACTTTAGAATAAGTTAAATGTATTTTAAATCTTTAAAAAATAACTCACCCAAAATTTGTGCGACGAAACAACAGCTGCATCAATCATTTTCCAAGATTCATTAAACCAATTTTAAACCAACATTCACAGATCGACATTAGAAACAAGCTCCACTGAAATTTCTTTGTGCACAAAAGAGCGTATTCTGCAGAGAAATTAGGTTATATCGACAGCCTACAAATAAAATCGATCAATTAGAGCAAATTCACCAAAAAGGGCAGATTAAAAGATTTGGACTTCAATATTAATCTCAGATTTTTGTTTACAATCAGGCTTGATCAGAAACTCCAGTCTGGCATGACATTAAGATATCATCATAAAAATTTATTTTTAAAATTTGTAAATTACAGAACAAGAAAAGACTGTTAAAAGTATCATATTTCAAAATAATTAAAGTTTTATAGAAAATTATATATTTACCTTTTTGTAGACAAGTTCGATTCCATTTATTTCTTCTTTAAAATTAATATCCATGTATAGTGCTCTAGCATAATGCTCTAAATTATTAAATCTCTTTTGCATATCCTCATCTTTAAAATCTGAAAATAAATTGCAATTTCTATTAATAAAGTTAACGTTTCTTAAAAAGCTGCTCATTGTTATAAAAATATATCAGTATCCTTTTGGCTATGACCCACAAACTTCCTTCTTTTAGGAGTTTTCGATTTAAAATTTGTCATCATTAAAATATTTTTAGCTTAATTCAACAAAATTTGTCAATAAATAAATAAAAATATGTACAACTTTTTATATAACTTGTTTCAAAAAAGCACTAATTTACACTTACCATAAGATTTGAAAATCCGATTCATCACAAATATTCCCATTTTCCTGGAGCCCTTAAAACTGAAAATGCTGTGGAACACATTCTTTCTCATCCAAGGAAGATTTCAGGTATCGTTTTTTGTTGAAAATATTAAACAATATTGGAATTACATTTTACATTAAAACTGCTGCTATACCTGCAAAATAAACAATTCAATCAGAAACCAATTATAATTAAATCTTTAATATATTAATAATTATTATGAAACCAATGTTATTTAATATTTACCTTGACGCTTTGATCCCAATGTTTATCAGTACATCACGAGAATTAAAATACTTTATTATATTTTATTTTTAGTATACTTTATTTACCAATCTATTTGAAACATGAATAATAATCTAAAACATGCAAACAATCTAAAAATGTTAATTGAGGAAAGCTGGAAAAAGTGGAGAATTAATTCGAAACAGCAATGGAGTTCGTTTTTTTTTATTTTTTATATAGATATGATTTATATATAATGTTTACGCGTGTGTATGTTTGTTTTCTCTGAGTTCTTAGCATTATTTTTTATTTATACATTTATATATGTATATACATTTGTATACACATGTATATATGTTTATATATATATACATACATATGTTAGTATATATGCATATGTCCATATATACATATATATATACATAAATAAATATATATATATACATATACAACAATCAGCAGCGACGAGACAAACAGTATCGCATTTTTTTATTTCAGTATGTTCCCTTGTGAAATCTATCACAGGGTTTTAACAGGTCCTCTCATTATTTATCCATCATTTCTCTTACAATTGTCCATTTATTATTTACAACAACAACCTTTCGTTACTCACTGTTTCGCCTATCCACAAATTATCAACAAGATTTTTACCCACATATAAATTATTATAATTTCAATTGCCTACCATTTTTCGAGACAAGATTTGTTCCTTTTGAAAGGCACATTCTAGTAAATGCGCGAAATTCAAAGGAACAAATCATTGAAGATAATTTTTCCTAGATCCGCTCTTTCTTAGATACATTTATTCATTCGCATAAATTCAGCATCAGCAATAATAGTATAATAATAATAATAATAATAAAAGGAATAATTAATGTCATAATATTCAATAATTAATAATAATAATAATTGATAATAATAACTTCTAAGAAAAAATTAAAATATCGGTGATATATATATATTCATTTACTAGCATTTGTAACGATTCTGTAAAACAAACTAAAACTTGGTAAAAGAAATTCTTTTAAAAATATTCTGTTTCTCGAGGGAGAACTCATTCTTCACATCTACACGCAACTCGTATATATTCTGTCCAAGTTTACACGGAAATAAGCTGCCGATTTCTAGGGTTTTGGGCATATTCTTTTCCATTTTTATATGTGCGCGTACCCGCCCTGTCAAGAGATTTACGGTACTGTGAAGAATAGAAATAATTTAATAAACAATCTTTACAGAATACGGCACTGCAGTGATGAGCACTTATAGTTGAAAAGTTCAGCTGCGACACAGCTTATTTACATGTGAACACGGTTGTATCATCAAGATATTAATCCTGAAAAGAGTAAAAGTTACTCTCAAAGTTACTTTACTCTTCTAGGAAGAAATCTTATCTCGTTAAAAAAATCTCACGAATATTATTTACGCAGACAATCAATATCCACGCAATGCAACTATCTCTGTCGGTGATTATAAATAACTCGTTTTCATTTAAAAAATAGTAGAGCCTTTTGACGCGACTGCGAATTGAAGAAATAAATTACGCGGTCGTTTATTATTTTTATACCCTTTACGTGGCATTATTTTTTTACTTTGTCATTCTCTCCATTTTTAATCTTTCTATTCGCAACATCACGATCGCTCTTCTTAGAGTAAAATTTATTATAAGACCATATTCGCATATTTATAAATAATTAATTCTGTTATATTCGTTACAGTTATAGGAAGAATCAACGTTCTCAGACTTGGTTATCAATATTTTATCAGTTTCGTGTATACGCGCATGTAAAGATCGTGTTTCCTTTTTATTTTTAAATAGCAATTTTTCGTTTTGTCTTAACTATACAGATGTACTTACAAGATTTTATTTCCCGATAATCTAAGTTTATGTAGCAAGTACTTCCGTCGATGTGCGACATCGCTTCAAATTTGAAATGCATCCGCGGCTCGTGGAATTTGTCGATTGTAATAAACGCGAGTCAAAACAGGTTAGAAAGCCGCGAAGGCATTTCTCATGACTTAAAAACACGATATCAAATTCAAGTTTTTGTTTGTTTTTTTTTTCATTTCTTTATTTAAACTTTAAACCTTTTAAATCAGTTATTTATAATAATTATCTTGCAGTTATTTTTGTATCGTAATTAATAGTTAATATTTTATCTCCATTATGTGTAGCGTATCGCGAGTACGGAAATTAAATAAATCCGTTTAATTTGCCTCGACTTTGTCTTCGGCTTTCTCTGTCCTAGGCTATAATACACATCTCGGCACAATCACTATTTTCATTGTCTTTTAAGATAAATTCGTCCTTTAAAAAAAAAACTGCAATTTGGCCACTTCTCAGAGTTCAAGTTAAATATATCAAGTCTTGGTACAAATTCAGATGTCTTTAGCACTTCACGTCAATGCACTTTTTTTTTCTTTATTTTTGATAATCCGTTATCATGGTTCAGGACTAAAAGTGAAACTCACTTCAAAGTACGATCAAATTTTTTTACACACTAACTATATTGACGCACTTGATTCGGCATACTTTCCTCTTCTGAACCCTCTTCTGCTTCTTTTAAAGATGTGAAGAATGATGTAAGCGCTTTCAAAGCAACTGCCTTTCCTTCACGTTCTGCTGCAAGGTCATTTAACTCCCAATTGAGGAAGGACTCGTAGGAAATTATATTAGCATCGCATAATTTATCAAAAATACTTAAAAGTAGTCCTGTAAACAAAAGAGAAAGGTTAAAGTTACTTTCCGATTTAAAAGAATAAACAAGCGCAGGAATAAATACATGTCAACAATAACAGTAAAGAAAAACTCAAAATAATAAAACATTTTAAAATGAAAATATCAATTACGTTATTTAAGAAATTAATATTGTTATATATATTAAAAGTTAAATTATTCTTACCAGATGGAAATAACAATTTATTTGCAAATGCCTGAGCAGCAAAGAGACATTGCAGTTCTAATATTTCCTTTGTATCAACGAATCTCTGAATTAATTTGTGGAAATTTTGGAAAATATCTTCTTTGAACTCGTGCCTCTGATTGTTGCAAACTGTAATAGAAAATTTTATTTTTTAGCAAAATTTTAATTTTTAACAATATTTAACAACATAAAGTATCAATTTCATCATAATATTAATATTATACTGACCAGTAGATACTTCCAAAATTGCAGTCATCAGAACTCGAACAAATTGTGGATCGTTAACTCTGTCGCCAACGTTATTCTAAAAAACAATTTAAAAAATGATGCAACTTTTCAATTCTTCATCTCTCTTAAGTAAATAAGTAAATATAAATAATAATAAACAAGGCTTCCCTATGAGGAAGCAAAAGTGAACGTAATAAATTAAAATAATAATGCATAGCCAATAAAAATATGTACCGTTAACCAACTGCAGATTTCGTCAAAACTATTACTGGCCTTCATTAATTTTATAAGATGATCTTGAACATGGGCAAAATTAATTGGAGCTTGTTTATTAACTGAAGACTTATCCTTGCAATCTTGGAAAAGGAACTGCAATTTCTGTAATAGAATAACAGCTTGTTAAAGACATTTGCTTTTAAAAAAAAATAATAAATTTAATCAAATTTTTTTAAAATCAGTATCCTTTTGGCTAGAAACACATGTAGATATTAAATATGTATATCTTATGCTCGTCTAAGAAGTTTTTCATCATTAAGCAAATAATTTAATTAACATTCAATTTACTTGATCTTGACATTTTTAAATTTCATCAAATATTTAAACTATGAATTTCATTTGAAAAGTAACTTACATAATTCTTGATAATTTCATCAATGCTTTCGTTATCTCCATTGATAATATCACCAAGTTGAAGTCTACTTTGATTCCATTTATCGGCAAGCGTTCCTGGGCCACAAATTTCAGCCATTTTGCATAACAATTCACCTACAAATTTTCCATTTTGTCTTTTAAATCTTAACTTTGCTAACGTAATTGGCAATTCCGAAATCGGATGACTTCCATCAATGAGAGGATGCACTGTTAAAACAAAAGAAGTCACAGTTAATAACAAATGTGGGATATTATTTGCAAATTTGTTCATTTCCTAAAAAAATCAGGCCTGTTGAGCTTTGAAACCAGCATGGGATAATTTTTATGGTCAGAGTTGGTCATCATAATAAATTTAGCAGAATTAATTTAAATATAAAGTAATGAGAAATATTTTGTTCTAAATCAGTTTTATTTTTTTATTTTTTATTTTTTAAAAATCAGTTATTTTTCTTTTTACGAAATGAATTGAGTGAAAATCATAAGTTATAAAATTTTCTTTAATTGAAATTCATGATTAATAATAAAGAAAAAGCTTACCCAAAATGTCAGCGACGCAAGACCAAATCTTAGGAATATCTATGATTAAATCGTCGATGATATCCAGAATTTCATTCAGTCTGAAAAAATACATAAAACTTGTAGCAAATAATTTTCAACATAAACTAAAGACATTTATTATTAAAATTAAATCAGTATCCTTTTAGCTTAAAAACGCACGTTGGGTATAGAATACCACTTTCTTATTATATGAAATTTGTCATCATAAAGTTTTGTTGAATCAATCAATTAAAAAGTGAAAAATAATTAACACAACAACTTACCCTTTTCTAAAATCGTTCACTGTTATAACTTTATGGCTAATTAGGGAGGAGAAAAGTTTTGACATCGGTTGCAGTGCTTCACAAGACTTTTCAAGAACTGCATTAATCATTTCACGAATCACTATTGGTAGTTGAGAAGCGGGGAAGTTGTCCTTGATTTCGAGAAGAACATCCTAAAAAAACAAAAAATTAATTTTAATAATTAAATTACAATGTCTCAGAAGACAAATATTACACTTATTTTTCATTATTATAAAGTATAATTTTTTCCTTTTGTCTACCAGGTATTCTTTTAATTCTTATTTAATCAATTATCTGTCCACTTAATGGTACGCTTTATGCTTCAAAAAAATGTTTGCATAAATTAAACGAACCAATAAGAAGGTATTGCATATTCTAGCACACCAATGACTCAAGCATCTCCTAAGAATATCAGAGACGGATCTAAGGAGCGTGCGAACACTAAATAATAATTACTTTTAAAACAAAAATGAATAAACTTACGTCCATGTTTCCTTCAGCAAGATATTCTTCTACGAACGCACTCACAATAGTAATGATTTCATCTTCAGACTTTTCAGGTTTATTACTAATAGAGGTAGGTTGTGCAGCTGGTTTGCTCTGAGGAGGCATAGAAATGCTTTGACTTCTCGCATTGTCAAGAACAGAACATTCTCTACTCGAAGAACCACTACTTAATTGTTGACTTCCATTTCGTGAACTTCTGCCCTCTAAAAAAAGAAATAACAGCTTTCATGAGTACATTTGAAATTTAATAACAAATTATTTAGTGTAAAAATCAAGAAAACATCAGTATCCTTTTGGCTATGACCCACAAACTTCCCTTTGGGAGTTTTCGCTTAAAAGTTTATCATCATTAAAATTGCTAAATGCATATTTATACATAAAAAATATAAAATATCGATTAAGAAAACAAATTATACTCTTTGTTTCATTTTTCACTAAAAATCTAATTTAAACATACCGTAAGAGGCTTTGTAGTCCGATCTTCCATATTCTCGTGGACCCGTCGACCTTGAACCTGAGAGTTGCAAACTAGGACGCTTCTCTTCAAAGGAGGACATATTTTCTAAAGCTGCGAACTTATTAGGCGTCTTTATACCTCCTACGTGTGGAACATTTTTATTCCACATGTAATTACTTCTATTTCCTAATTGAAGGTCATCCATTGAAGGCTGAGACAAAAATATTTGTCAATGTATTATTAATTGAATTCTAAAGTTAATTAGAATTATTACATTATTATTATATAATTTTAAAACAAAATATGCAGGAAAAAAATGTCAAAATAAATAAGATGAAAAAATTAATCAACAAATCAAAAATATTTTCAAATAAAGATTATGAATGAAATTGCCGATTATTATTATTATTAATTAGGTTTATGGATAAGTTTGAATTCTTACAGGTTTAGCTTTAAGTTTTGAGGTATCACAAGTATATGAAGCTCTCGTTCTCACTGGTTGACTCCAGCCGCCGTCTTCGGAAGATCCTCCCATTCCACCTAAAAAAGGTAAATTTACGTTTAAAAATATTCTACAATAAATCTACAGAACACATCCATTTAATTACTTGCTTCAGAATATTTTCTAACAATCACGCTTGATCAGAAACTCCAGTCTGGCATGACATTAAGTATCATCACAAAAATTGAATCGGCAAATTTGGAAATGTAATTTACTCTTTTAAAATTAATCTCAAGTGGAAAGTTTGAAATTTTGAATCTGTTTAATTTTTGATTGCGAAACTTTAACTTACGATTTCTTCTCCGGTCGACGTTTCGGTCATCCTTTCGTGGAGTGTTAAGAGGAATATTAAGCTGCGCGTCTAAACGCTCTGTTTCTGCTTGCTTCTGAATTTCATCCATCGTCTTAGGCTTACTGTCATCTCTCCTTGGCACCCAATTGTTCGTCCTTAAGTCAATTACATCTTTGAGCATAAAACGAACTCGGGAACTAATTTTTCCAGGTCCTTTGTTATTTGCAAGACTTTGCATTTGTTTAAAGTATTCTTTCAAATCCTAAAAACGATAATCATTTGATATTAAATATTTTTAAAACACAAAGAATAAAATCAATTATATAAGTATATTTAACTTTTTTTCCATTTATAATTCTATGTCAAAAATAGAACATTGTATTGTGAACAATCTTTTTTCTAAACTTACATTATTGTTATCCTCTAAATTTTTTCCTACTGTAGTCAACAATTTACATAAGCACTCTAAATTCTCTTCGTCTCTGTTTTGTAATAAATGATTTATACAAAAATGCATAATCTTCTTTGTTAACATTCCTTGCATAAAGAGTTCTCCAATAAACCTAATGTTACCAACGGATTTCATTCGTATCCTTCTTTCTTCTTCTTGATACACTGATAACAACTCCTTCTTTTTATCCTGTAATTTTAAATTTACATTAAAAACAATATCTCTGAAAAGAAAATTTCAGAATCATATCTAATTAATTAATTGCGTCAGAATACTTTTTAACAATCACACTTGATCAGAAACTCCAGTCTGGCATGACATTAAATTTTCATCACAACAAGAAATACATTAAGTTATGAACAATTGTTTATTCTAATTAATAATTTCTATTTTACTATTTTCTTCCATTTTATTATTTTCTTTCATTATAGTATCATATTAATTGTTCAAGTATTTATATTCTAAATAAAGTATTTATATTTTAAATTAGTATTGATGTAAATCCTTTAAAAAGTCGATTAATTACCAAAAATTAACAATTGAAAACAATAGTAAAAAAAATTCAATTATTCAAGAAGAATGATAATTAATATATCATTCATTAACTAATTTCTTTAACTTCTTATAGAAAGATAATAAATAATAATAAAGTTCAAATATTGTTAGCATTTAAAAATCAGTTTTGATTAAAAAATGTTTTCTTTTTCAAAAAAAATACAACTTACAGGGTCGGCACATTCTTCAATTTCCTTATATTTTGTATCCCTTAATTTTGCATTATCCGATTCCTTTTCAAACTCCTGCTGACAACGAGTGATGATTAATTTCCTAAAATTTGAAGTATTTGTATCTGATGGATCAACACCAGACACATTCATCAAAGCAAGATGTTTGCACATAAGAGCATATTCTACGGAGAAACTTGGTTCATCAACGGCCTGCAAATAAACATGACAATTTAGATGAAAGTTACAAAAGAAGAGAAAGAGTTAAATAACAAATTTTAATATTAATCTCAGAATCGTTTTACAATCAAGCCTGATCAGAAACTCCAGTCTGGCATGACATTAAGGTATCATCATAAACAACAATTTATATATTTCTGAATGAAAACAATGAAAATTTGACTTTTAACTACTTTAAATATATATTAGACCTAATATATAATATATATTATAGATATATATTTTGTTTTTGTAAAACTTATACTATTACTATACCTTTTCAAAAACAAGTTTGATAACTCCTTCCATTCTTTCTTTAGTATCAATTTCTAATGCCTTGACTTGATTAACTAAAGCTTCGAATTTCTGTGGTGTAAGTTTATTGAGCACACTACGAACACTCTTGTGAAGTGCGTCGGTTTTAGCTTGTTCCTCGTCAATGTCTTGAGACTTCAATCTCATTGGTTTCCATGCATTCTCGGACTCGCGAAGTTTAACTTCCTCTCGTAACGAGAGAGAGATTGGGATTACCATATTTGGTTTATTGGGTTGTCGGGGTTTTCCAGGATTGCTCTTTTTATTTGCTGGTGGCTAAAATTTAAATAAAAAAACAAAATCAGTATATTCCAAAAGAATTCTATTCACTACATTATTTTAACGAAATTATCAGATTATAATCTTTCCTCAAAACTTTTCAGTCCACTACTTTCATTTTAATTAAATCATCATTTATAAATATTGCTGAGGGCTATTAATTGAAGTCCAAATTCTTATTTTTCTACATTAAATAAATTCTACGTTTTCAAATAGATTTTGATTACATGGTAAAAATGATAAAAATAAAAAAATCTTACCAAACCCCCTCCCATTTTGACGTTCATCGAATTTTTGACAAAGCCAGGCAGTAAATTATCGTGCCCTCTCATGTTATGATCTTTGAATGATCTCATTTCAGGACTTCGATTTCTGCTCGAGTGTTGCCGAATCTTTGAGTTGTCCTTCAACACAACATCCAAATCTGGTAAATTTAAGGGTTTAATTTTACTCTTTTCGTCATCCTGCAGCTTCATCAAGAACTCCCTGCCGTAAATTTTCTTTCCCTTTTGATTAAGAGGACTCCACTGATCATCTTTATACTGATATTTAAGTTTTGGAATAGTGTCCATTTGATTTGGTGCTGCATTTTCATCCTGTTTTTCGATTACAGTTACAGTTTCCTCGATAGATGCTCGCAATGCAGAAACCTTGGAGTTTTCCTCGTTCTTTTGGGCAACGATTAACTTCAAGTCAACTTCGGTCTTTATCGTCATTGAGTGATCAACGACATCATTTGGAATTGGCGTCATATTACTCACAACCGGAGCTTTTGAGCTTTCTTCTATTATCGATTTGCTATCCTTGTGATTGAAGCTAGCCGGAGGAGTTTTTTCTATTATTGGTGTATTTTCGGTAGAGATCTCTGGTGTTGTGAGCTTTTCGTGAGACTGTGTCAAGACCTGCTTTTCTTTCTTCGATTCATGATTGTCCTTTTCTTTAATGTCTTTCGTTATTTCTTTAATTGGCTCTTTATTACTGTCTCTCTGGGATGTCGAATCCTTGATTTCAGTCTGTTTTGGTTCTATTTTGCCGGTTGGTAATAAATTCACGAAAGCATCCATATCCGAACCACCCTCCTTTTCCGCTCCTTTACGGCTGATATCACGATTTTTTTGTTTGCTTTTTGTTTTCTGCTTTTGCATGGCAGCTTTACCTAGAACAAGAATTTGCTTTGTTCAAACTTTCAATTTTACATAATTAAACCAAATTTTACATAATTGAACTAAATTTTAAATAATTAAACCAAGTTCTACATAATTAAACCAAATTTTATGTAACTAAGACTTTAATTATTTTTAAGAAATGAAACTAAGGCGTTTCAATCATTTTCCATTGCAATTTCCAATTACGGGAGAAGAATGGAAAGTAACATTTTTAAAGAGGATATATATCAATTGGAATAGTAAGCTGTAAAGAAAAGTAAGTGTCGGCTTCTGGCCAAAGATAATTATAGATACCGGCTGTTCATGGATGATTTTATTTTTACACATTTTCTTGTAAATAAAAATGTAACGTTTCTTTAATCACACAGATCTTTCTTCTTGTATGTCTTTTCCTTTTAGTTTAGTGAGTGGCATACTGCAATACTTTTTTTAAAAAAAAGTCACAGCTTACGTATGGTAGATATTAAAGAAGGCACTATCTAAGTTTTGCAGATAGTATTTTAAAAAATAATAAGACAGAACAGAAGCAAAAATTTTGAATATTCAAGCACTGCTTTTGTTATTATTATACAAGATAATACATGTAATATATACTATACATATAACATACACTGTGCATATAATATATACTGTACATATAATATAATATATATTACTTTATTTTCAATAGACTGTAAAACAATTAATCATATCTAGTCACAATTGTCAAGCTTCTAATAACCAAGTTGCAATTCAAATGCGGATGTAAACAAGGGTTACATAAGAGCTTTTTAATGCACTCTGATAATCCATAAGAGAATACAAGGTCTATGTGTAGTACTGTCTTGGTAATCGGCAAATATGATGTCACAAAACATCTCATAATATTTTAAAAATCCAAACATTACCTCGAATGAATTTTATTTGTAATTTAAATCAAACAGTAATTCTTCAAGGATGATAGCACTATTACTAATCGATTATTAGTATAGTCGATTTATGATCAAATATTTTAAAATAACACTTTGTTAATAAAATTATTACTTTGTTATTAAACCATATTGTATTAAAAAACAAAAAGGTGACTAAATTACAAACACTAATGACCACAAGAGATAAAACAATCAAGCAAAATTTTCGGAAATTCAATCAAAATTATATTAAATTCTCATGAAAGAAGAATTCTTGTACCATGATCTCTGGAACCACGTCGACTTCTGCTTCTGGATCTAGAACTGCTACTGGCACGTCCGGTGCCATTCATTTTTCGGTCACTCATTTTCAACGTTTTAAGATCATAAGATTCAGATAATCCAACACTAACATTCATTCATCATCATCAAAGTTGACCCCCACGAATAAACTCATCATTATTACTGTCAAATGAAGACAAAATTGAAAAGCACCTTTTTAATGTTCTTTCAACTTTTTAGCAGTTGAAAAAAATTTTCAAAGATTTTAGAAATATTCAATCCTTTTGTAAAAAATATTTTTCATAGCTTAAACGATTTTTCAAACGATCTTCAACTTCCCACTATTTTTGCCCCTTAAGCCTCAATTCAATTGACATCTGCAACTCGCACAGTCTTAAATCCATAAAAACTAAAAAGCCGAAATTTTTGTCCGAGATAGTAATATCGATAAAAAGACTTGTCGCCGAAATCGCATCACTGAAACAGAAACTCTTTTCGACTCAGGTTTCAGTGTCTGCAAGAGCAGCTGCACTGATTCAGTATTTATTTATAAAACTACGAAATCTTTGCCAACAACGATCTAACTGACTGTCCACTTTCCCGACAGTGTTCGAAAGGGTTGAATGAAATGCATTTAACCCCAAAAAAATGTCCTTTCCTTGTTCAAAAATTCACATGTAAAGAGACACAGTGTGAGGACAAATTGTGATATTTAACAAGAAATTCCACGTTCTTCCTTTCCATACTGGTCAATATCATTTCCTTCACTCGTGACAGAATTAAATTTAATTGTCGTCTAATTAACAAAACAAGATTCAGAAAAATTAAACGCTTCTTTAGAGAATATCGACGCGACTTTCACGTGTCTATTTTAACCTGTGAACTGGTACAAACCGTCAGACTCGACACACGATTTCTTAAATTAGTTCGTACGATTGGAAGAGCACGCGCATTAAAGCCAGGCCCAGTCTAAACTAGACTCCCGAAATCCTCAACTGGTCATGTCCGATCTCATACTGTGGTGTGTGTATCATAAAATGTTATTTTATAAAAATCTTTTCAATTGTCATCCTTCTCCAAAACTCTTTCAATCTTTAAAGTGCTGTGCCATTTATTATTACACCAAAAGACAAAGTGAATCGTGCTGCTACTGGTTTGTTTCTATTCTCAGATTTTGTTCACCGCGATGCTCTAGAAAATTATTTTCTTCACATTTCTTCATACTACAATCATAATAAAATAAAAATAACAATAATACTAATAATATTAAATAAAAATAACAATAATACTAATAATATTAAATAATAATAATAATAGCAATAATATTAATAAATAATAATAGTAACAATAACAATCTGAAATATTTAATTAGAATATCCATTGTCTTAATTTTACTTCGTGATGATTTTGATAATTTATTCGAAATTTGTAAAAATTGATTGAAAGTTGTAACTAAACGTTATTGTAGTTTTTTATAATGAAAAGAGAAATAATGTAAAAACTGCATGGATCAGGAAAATTCTAATCATAATCAGCTATCATCGAGAATCAATGGCAAAAGCTTGTTTAGCTATCAGAGATGCCAATGACATAATATCACTGACGAACAAGATGCCAGTTGATTGCACTAGTTAATTCAATGCATGAAAGTAGGTTGTGTAAGATTTTGTAAAAGCAGGTCGAGGCGGCTAGCTTGTCTATTCTCTCCATCTTTCAAATTCAATCAAAATTTTGACTAAAACTTGTCAATTCGTAGTTTAAAAAAATGATTACAACCTAAATCTTCTGCTTCCCTACGAGGAAGCAAAAGAAATCAAATAAAGTAAACAGAATAACTGAATTTATAAAATAAAGTAAAAAGAATAATTGAATTTATAAAATAAAGTAAAAAGAATAATTTAATTTATCGGACACCAAAAATGATTGAAATCCCGTTAAGTTTGTGTCAATTAACAGAAAAAGTTTTCGTCAGACTATTTGGATACTAATACTATTTAAATATAATTTTGGTCATGACATTTACAAAAAATCAACGGAGGCAGCTGATAATAAATTTATTGAATCAAAATAAATTTATTAAATGAGAAATATTTCAGTATCATAAATTAGAAACTCCTATTCTTAATTAAATCAAATATTATAAATTAGAGAAAAAATTCAACTAAAAGTATATTTTATTTCGGTAGCAATCGTAAAAAGTCTAGTTTCATGGCACTAGCGCGAACCCCCCGATAAATACAAAAGAATAGGAGAATTCGAGTTTCCCCTTCTAAATCCTACAATCTATAAGAAGTCCTGACAAATCTCAAGGTTAGAGGGGCTCACTCTAAAATTAATAGTTGATGTTAAAGTGTGCAATGGAGCATCAAGAGTCAATTATTTTTAAAATAAAATTTATCAGTATTACGGCAATATGCGTAAGATAAGAAGTGATATTAGCTTCAATAATAAGTTTTATCTTGTACGAGTCACGTTATAAGACGGAAATTTTAGCCAGAATTTCCACAGTAATTATTAACAATCTGTAACACTATTTTTCAAAACTAATAAAT
>WNHD01002114.1:1971-30059 GCA_011057455.1 Ganaspis sp. Gsp50
AGTATCGAAATTGTTAGCTACCACAGCGAACTTTTAGCTGTCTTAGCAAACATGTTAGGTGGCTTTGCGAAATTTTAGCTATGATGACTAAATATTGGCAGCTAACTTTTTTTAGCAGTAGCAGCTAACTTATTTTTTTCCGTGAGTCGAATATTAAATTATATTTACAACTTCAAAATTATTTATTAAAAGAGCAAAACAAAAATGAGAAATTCTCGCTCGCTATATGCATATACATATAACTTTAACAGTTCTTGATTATAATTAACTCTTATTTTACTCCTTTTTTGGAAATAAATATAGGCTTTATTAACCGAGATTCATGAAAACACATAAAGTACTTTTTTGTGTTGCGCTAAAAAAACTGTTATTAACATTGACAAGAAAAGGGTCCCGGTAAGAATTCATTACGAAACAAAAAAGATGTACAACTTAATGAGGCTCTCTATAGAAGGTAATGTAAAATGAAAATTAACACGTTTATCCCAAGGTGATTGTCCACCATTCTTATTTTAAACGAATTTCCTCTCACTCCATTTGGTGGAGTGAAATGTTTCTCTCTGAAAGTGACTGTCCACAAGCGTGTTAATTAAAGTTGATATGGTACATTTTTATACCATATAATTGCGAAAAAGTAACTATCTCAAAATCGTCCCGAATTAATTAATCATTAATTATAGAGAGTCAAACAATCCAATTCAATTTGCGTCCCAATGAGTTAATTGACCAAATATGTGCGTGTCAGTTAGATCGAGTTCTTTCTCCCGTGTGACAGAAATTAATTAATTAATCACTTACTTCGAATCATTGCCGTATTATTAAATAACTGTTTGCTTTTTTTAGAAACGTTAGCATGTTATTTATAAATTATTTATGTACTCGAAATTACTGGCGTACAATATATAATTTAATTGTTAATTTGAATCTTGTTTGGCACTTCATTTATTAAAGCCTCATAATCGCTGCCCACACTCATTGTTTGAGAAAAAATTTTATCATGTTTATTTGTATTAAGCAATTACAATTTGTATTAAACAAATTTATTTGATGCTTTAAAAGTAGTCAAATTAAAATTTCAAATTCTCTTTAACGAGAAGGATCAATTTGTAACAAAGAAACATTGCTTTTTATAACATGAAGAAAAATTGTCTGATATATAAAAAATATGCAGCAGGCAAAATGTACGGTTTTCTGTTATAAAAATAAAGGGTTAATTAACTCATGATATATCAATTTGTCCGTAGATAAATTTCAAACTCGAGATTCACAATATTCCAAAGCAGTTTCTCAATGTCTGCATTTTTTCGATTTATGATTAAAGAAAGAAAAGAAAAAACTCGACTGGAACAGGCCGAGAGTTTTTTTTTGCGAATCCTCTAGTCAACATTTTTCAACTTCCCACGCTCCTTTCTCATATTTATGCTTCTGTACATGTTATAATATATACGTAAACGTGTTTCTTGTTTCTCGGAAAAGCAACACGTGAGAGAGCAATAAAAAGTTTTAGTGTTAAGTGCGGAAAGCGAGGAAAATGCATTCTGTTCTCATCTAGTTTCCGGTTATTTTGCGACATTGCAAAATTACTTTTGAAGAGAATTACGCAGTCGGTATCCATTACAGTTGAAAACAGTTGCGAGTCCTCACGAAAAAGCAATTAAGGAGGTTCGCAAAGATTTCTTAGACGCAATCGCGGGGACATGGAGAGCAGCATAGGTGTAATTAGGAGGGGTGCCAAAAGTCTACCAAGAAAATACACTTGTTTGCCAAGAGAGACCAAAGTTGAAAGAAACTACTCTTGTCCCTTTAGACAGGTATAACAAACTTGCATTTTACACTCTTTAGAAATTACTAAGTAGCCACTTGCTTCTCCGAAAAAAGAAATCAAAATAAGCACTTGACATTTGCAAATTATCGAGAAAAGTCACTTTTAACATTAACTTTTATTTATAATGTTAAACTGAACCACTTGAAATGTCAAATTCAATGTATCAAAAGTTGAAAACTTCAAGTACAAATATAAGACTAATAACAATAATAATAATAATAATAATAATAATAATAATAATAAAAACGTTTTCCTATGAGGAAGCAAAATAAACAAGTGGAAAATTATATTCATTTCATGAACATTTTGCTTTCTCATAAAAAAAATATTGACTAAGAAATTTTGTTTATAAATAATCAACCATTTCTAAACTTCTTTTAAAAAAAATTGGCATAAATAAAAAATTGGCATTTACTTCATCAATTCTAGGTAAAATATAGATTTTATATTCAATTGTCAATTGATTCGTCTTGATGCAAGTGATTCGTCTTGATGCAAGGAATCCAATTTATTCATTACTCACTTCAAATTTTAATTAGAAACAGAAATTTATGCAAAAAACAGGATTTAAAAAAAAATGGGCTCAAAAAGATTTGAATGAGAATTTCTAAAAATCCTTGCACAAAAATTTTGTGAATTTTACAATTGACGAGTATAAAAACTCCACCAAATTTTATTACAATCGGTTAAAGCGTTCTCGAGATATCTTGGCGACAAAAAAGCGTGACACACACACACATCCTGACATTTGCTTCAAACTTCGTATTTAAGCTTTTTGGATGAAAGTAAGTCGATTTAGACTATTTTTGGAAAATCGAAAATTTTCACGATTGCAAGGCTTCCTGTGAGGAAGCAAAATTATAAAATAATTTATGAATAAATACAGTATATGTATTTCTTATTCAGTTACCTATATTTTTTCTTTTTGAGCGACTAAATCACGTTTATTTTAAAAATGCAATGCATCTTTTATTTTCAATTTAGATTCGAAGACTCTTTATGAAGGTGTAAATATGAAAATAACAAAGAATTACATGAATCATATGAATTACAATATTTGATGTTTAAAAATAATTGCTTGAAACAATGGTCTTCTGTATGCATAATAGTTTCTATGAAAAAATATAATAACAAAAAAGATTCGCTTTGATTGAAACTTGAATTGAATAATTCAATCAATACCTATATTGTATAATTTAAATCAACTAATGCAATATAACGTAACGTTAGATAATAATAATAATGAACAGTTTAATGCATCTCATTTCCTAAATTCGCTTCTTAAAACAAAATAATATATTAAATCTTCATTATCTCGTACATTATTTAAAAATATTTTGATAAATACACCATGTAGATTTTTTAAATGTATGAAAAATGTATCAATAATAATTCCCTGCGTCAACTATGTTCACAAATAAACTAATCAATGATTCATGTGGATTTCAAAGTAAGAATAAAATAAGAAATGAAGAAATATGTCTAAGATGAATAAAATAGATACATTTTAAAATACATTTCCATTTTATAGAACCCACGACCACAAAATTCTCCATTGATTTAGAAAAAGAATCACAAAAACGCGAAAAAAATATAAAAACAAAGTTAATTCAAGCAAACGAATAAAATAAATGAAAAAAATCTAAATTTCTATTTACACCTTCATAAAGAGTCTCCCAATCTAAAACTTTTCTGTTTTTATAAAAACAGAAAAATAAGGAAATCTAGAAATATTTATTTCACTAAAAAAATAATTTAAAATTTTAATGTCAAAATAATACTATATGTTTTGAAATTCTGTTTACATTATACAAATGATTAAAAGACATCAAAATCGATAACAATTTCCGGATCTTTTCGAGGTTCTACATCTTTAGTAGCAAAGACAGTAAATCTTTCACGGTCATCAGTCAAATAATGATTAAATATTCATGATGCGTGCTTTGCAACTTCTTAGTATTTCAAAATTACCACATTCTCCACTATTTGTTTCGATTAACTCTCATTACCTAATCTCATTAAATAAGTGGGCGAATGAGACGAATTTTTAACGAGTATCTCACGCCTCTCTTATGTTTTTATAAAATTGATAAAAGAAAAACAAACAAATAAACAAACATACGACGAGAATGATTCTTGTATTTTTGCAAACACAATGACAAAGAAATATTATTGATTGTATTATTAATTATTATTATTTGTATTAAAAGATTGAATTCAATGATCACTATGTTTCTAAAGTTACGAACGTTCATTTAAACGAATTGTTTTATTTTCGTTTTAATTTTTTAAAAATAAACTTTTGTAATGAAAATAGGTAATTGTTTTTAAACAATAAAAACATAAAAGTCAATAATTGTTACATAAAACAATATTTTAGTGCAAAACTAAAATTTTAAAAATAGAAGGATAAAAATATCACTCCGAGTTAATTTTATTATTTGCGTATTACTATTAAAATAGGTAAATAAAATAAATATAATGAAGTATTATTTATTACGACAAAAACAATATAATTAATTTCAATATAGAAATAAATAAAAATGAAGGCTGTTCTTTCCAAATACGCATTTTTTTGAATTATAAACGACTGTACTTTGTGCCCAGACATCAAAGACCAAAAATGGTAGTCTTGCTTCATTTGGTAAGAAGGAATAACTTCACTATAAACGAGTCAATGAAATTCAGTATCGAGACTATCTCAGACTTAAAAGTATGTAACAGAGAATTCAAGAAAGGGAGATAAAATTAATAATGAAACAGAGGCGGAAGTTACCAGACGAAAGAAATAAATAATCAATGCTTTATTACCGCACTGCCCTCAAATCTGAAAATAGCACTTAGTCATATTGTGGAAACTGTCAATTTAATTAAAAACTACTTCATATACACGATAGCATAAAAATCTATTGTTTACCTTTACATGTTTTCATACTCATGCATTAGAAATCATTCTTACTGACAGTTCATTTCAATAATAAAAAAGAAAATTCTAAAAAAATGTACAAGCAGTTTATATAAATATCATATTTATCATAAAATAAAAGTAATACAGAAAAATAAAATTATTTATTTAATATTCTCTGGTTATGTATATTACTAAATTAATACAATTTTGTTGCAACTATTCATAAAACATTTTCATTAAAAAAAATTTGTAAAATAAAATTTTAATCCAAACGCTCATAGAATATTTTAACATGAACAATATTAATAATAGATTATGATTAACCAACTTATAAAATAATAATCTGAACCAAAAAACTGCCAACATTTGAAGTCAAACCAATAATCTAACTGAAAAAAGAAAGAAAATAAAAATATATTTTTATAGTTATAATTAATCATTAACAATGAAAAGTCATTACGAGACAATTTTTGAAAATATTAAATTAATAATAAAACATCTTGACAAGGTAATACTGAATGTTTTAATGGTAGTTTAATTGAAACATCATCTGAAATAATTACAAGTCTCACTTCTGAGGAATTGCAGATGCGATTAAGGAATCTAATTGAATGCAAGACACGTTGATAATGACACTGGAGAATCTTAGGATTTAGCTTGAAACGCTTGAAAGAGATGTTGAGGTTCAAAAGAAAAAAAGTTGAATTTCATTCAACTGATTGGCAGCTTTGACAGCAATGCAAAAGAAAATCTTGGCTGACCTTTTGTGTCGAGGAATGTGATCAGCGATCGACTTCTCACGACCCTAAATACCAGCTCAAGACAAATTGAAAGAGCATCAACCAATATCAATCTCATTCTGGACAATTGTCAGATTCTAATTTAATTTTTTAAATCAAAAATTTACCCCAAAAAACGAGATTTACCTTCAGCTCGAAATGGCATTCAGTTCGCATTGTTCAATTAAATTCTCTCTTTCAAATCTTAATAAAAACATTAATAAATAAAATGTTTATACCCTAAAGTGCAATAAAAGCTCGATTCTCGTGATTAATAAAACAATAATAAACGATTAATTACTGATAAAACCAATAAGAATCGATTGAATGATAACATGTGAATGATGTACTCATTTATTAATTAAATAATTAATCATATATTCACTACTAATCAAATAATTATATATTCATTACTAATCAAATAATCAATCATGTATTCATTACTAATCAAATAATCAATCATGTATTCATTACTAATCAAATAATTAATCATGTACTCATTACTAATCGAAGAAACAATAATAAAAAATCTATATATTAACAAAATGTTAAATCTTTTAGTTAAAAAACATTTTAGTTAAAAATAACGACAAAATCTCGAGACGAACAATATTTAAAGAAGAACAATTTCAATACATTCTTGAAATTTGAATCTTACTTGAAAATAATTTAAGGACCTGTTTTTATTAACTGTAAGTTGAAAAAAAATAATAAATTCGAGTTGTTGAAGGTAGTACAGATTGAAGAAATAAAATTTTAATGAAGCTCTTTTGTCCGAATAAGAAAAAAATAAATAAGAAAAATAGAATGCCATGAAGGAAGATATTAAGAATTAAGGTCAAATCGGACTGTATTCAATCCTTGGACCGGATAAGAGGAGACTGTTCCATATGAGTAAGCCAGCACTTTTACCTGATGATTTGGACGGCCTCGTTAAGAAAGGGAACGCGATTTTCGTCAAGATTACGATTTACGACTAAAACCTTTGTTCTATGGTCTTCGGCAATATAACTTAACTTGGATTTCATCACAGTTCAGATGAAAAGAATCCAGTCACAAAAAATAAACAAAAAAGTTTCCGCAAAAAACTACTTTCTTTGTAATATTAATAATACTATTTCTACAAATGCATTACAGTAAATATTAAAAAAATTAAGAAATATTGAAAATATTTAAGAAATATTTAAAATAATTAAAAAATATTAAAAATAATTAAAAAATATTAAAAATAATTAAAAAATATTAAAAATAATTAAAAATATTACAAATGATTGAAAAATATTAAAACTAATTGACAAATATTAAAAAAGAAATAAATTAAAAAATTGAACTTATTATTATTTACTTACAATATTCTTGTAATTTATTTAAATATATTCTCTCTGAAACATGGCAATTAATAAAATTATACGTTTATTGTTAATAGATTTATCAGTTGACAGTAGAAAATTATTCACAAAAAGAAGAAAATAAAACAAATGTTTTATTTCAACAAAGTGAAAAAGAAGATTTGAAAGTAAAGTTCGAGAAATTTCCTGTAGATGGAAACTCTACAAATGCGAATCAGGAGTATTTTTCCCCTCTAAGTAAGGTTATTATTTAGGCCTGAGGCCCAGGCTATTTTGGTTTAGGGTAAGGGTGGTTTACCGTTATACGAACAGTCATTTTGTGAAGCCATTACTGACAACACTGTGAAATATGTGCAATCTTTGCTCAATCTTTAATTAATTGGAATCCACCGATCAAAAGAAACTAGCCTCCTTCAACACAGACTCAAGATTTGCGTAAGTATGATAAATCAGAATTAATTAATAAAAAATCACAATCTCAAATCTTTTAAGACAACTCAAGTAATTTGAAGCAATAGCGAGCAAAACATTTATAATCGTAAGAGCATTAAACGGTATTTATAAAAAAGAAAAACATTTATAAAGAATAAACAAATTTGTATTTATATATTTTTTATTAATAAACGTTTAATCTTTTACTCACATGATTTGCTTCATTTTTTTTACATTTAATATACTTTATTGAGATATAAATTTCTGTTATTTTGAAATCTAATTTTTGTTTATAAACTTACAATTTTAAATTTAAAATTGATTCGTGTCAATTTTAAGAGTGCAAAACAAATTTTTAAAAAAATATATTGAAAAGATGAAAGATTGTTTTCTATAAATACAAATCAAAGAAATATAATATATTAAAAATATTCTTCTGAACAAAATTCAAATTAGAAAAAATTTAAAATGACAATAAAATTACGAAATAAAAATAAAGATACCAAATTAGAGAAATAATACGAAATCAAAATATTTTATCAACAATGGCAATAGTATTGCAAAGTGAAAACAACCTTAATTAAAAATAGGCTTACAAAAATTAATTTCTTTAATTAACTAAATAAATATGTCGAAATAAAATTGATTTCATTAACTTGTACTTCTTGCATTAACTAAAAGTGAAAGTAATTCTAAAACAATTCTAAACATTCTAAAACAACTGCTAACAATTATAAAAACATCCAACAATATTAATTTCAGAACGCAAGGCAATCCAGAAGCTTCTCCATAACAGAAATCCGACAACGTTGCATGTAATTTGACAACGTTCTGAAAATTTTTAAGCATTCTAAAATCGATCAGCTAATTCAAAAGAAACCAACATTCAATTGTCTATAAATTAAAAGTATTCTTTTCATTCTGAGTGTAGAATTTATAATGGGTGAAGAAAACAAAATAATGGAGAATTCAAATGAAAAAAATTCACAAATGCCCAACGTTCAAAAATCATTTCAAGATGCATTTCAAGACTATTACAAATCAGAGCGTTCTAAAATGGAAAAAAGAGAGCATTCCGATGAGGAAAACTCATCATTTGAAGATAAGACGAACGACAATGGCTTTCAAAATGCCTATGAAAATTGGTTGACTTATAATCAGTCCAAGAATAATTTAAATCTTTTCAAAGACACAATTTCCAACGGCAATAAATAATGTAAATCGTCAAAAGTAATGTTTTTATAAATAATACAAAGGCTGTGTAACTTTTGCATATTTCATTGTTTATAATGAATTTATTTTAAGACTTAAAATCCAATTCTTTAAATTTTAGTTGCAATAATTTTTAAGCGCAAATTAAAGTCTAAATTCTAGTTATTCGTAATTTGTAAACTCTAATCTAGATATTTTGAAACTCCTTTAAAAGGAAAGACATTTTTAAACAAATCAGTAAATCTTCATTTGTTAATAATAAATGCAAGTAATTTTCAAAGCAATTTTAAAAATACAACTCATTTCAACGTTTGTTTCTAAGTTAAAAAATCCTTTCAAACTATATCATTAATTTCACTGCTTAAAAGCAGTTTATCACGACAAGAAAAATCACCTTTTTATGTAAGCTTTTACTTTCTATTGTTTTCCTTAAAATAAATTATTTTTATCAGAAATCTATTTTCGTATTATCATTTATTTATGCATGCAGAGAACAAAGCTAGTGATAATTTAAAGTTTTTATTTTGAGTTTTCACAAACGTAAAGTCAGATAGAATTCTCAGGACCAAGATCTCGTGAGGAATTCAATCTCGATACGTGCTGAATATTTTTTTTCATAGTCACAGTAGATTATCCGTACTAATCAAAGACATGATATAGTTCCATTCTGCGATGACGCAATATTCCACGACCGTGGCAGCCAATAGAAAAAAATATTTATCCCCAACTGATATAATTTAAATTTAAATTTTCAAGTAACTATGAAATAAATTTTAGAGAAAGAAAATTCAACGTAAGTTAAAAAAGAACGAACAAATGACAATTTGACAGAAATTGGACAAAATAGAGATTAGACTATAGCAATAAATAAAAATTGGAAGTTATAAATAAAAATTGGAAGATATAAATAAAAATTGAAAGATATAAATAAAAATTGGAAGATATAAATAAAAATTGAAAGATATAAATAAAAATTGAAAGAAATAAATAAAAATTCGAAAGAAAATGATTGAATTTTGATAAACTAGTTTAGTTCAAGTTGAAAGAAACGAGATTTAACAAAGTAATATTTCTACATTTCTTGACGATTTGTCAGTGTTAAAATTAAGAAAATCATTTCTGAGATTAGTTGAATAACTTTTTTGTCCTATTTGAAATAAACTAATCCTCTTCACACTGCCAATCCTCTCTTTACAGACGATAAAAGTCTTTATGGCTGATACAAATTGCTTTGCCATGAATGCATTTCTTTATCTCATATATTTTTATCACAACAGGAATTTGCCAGCTTTCATAAAAATCATTATACGTACTTTCAAATATTTCCAAATAAGGCATTGCAAAAATAAAACTCACTCTAATGTAACTTAATTAATTAATATTAATAGAATTCATTTAAATTACGCAAGAGTGAATTGATTTTGTAAAATAAATATCGCGATAAATAAATATCAATTATTGCTAATCATTAATTTTATTAATATCAAACATTATTTCGATTATTTATTTAACACAGACCTTGTATTTCGCTTTTTGAAAACATTAATTAATAACAGCTAATAATAATTTAAATTAAATTTAAAAAAATAATGTTTGCGGCCTTAATAGAATCTATTTTAAGTATCTTTTGGTTTAATGGGTTTTAAACTCGCCATGTGTACACTAAAATAAAAAAAAGTACCATTCGCTTTCACTTTAAAAGAAATGACGATTGGAGATCCGAAGATTTAGAATCATTGACAATTAAATTTGTTAAGGTCGTAAGCGCTTAAATTTGGATGGCATAGAATTTACAAGCGTTAAAAAATGGTAAATATGTAATCAAAATTTAGCCGATGTTTAATTGCTTTTAGTCAAATTTACATGTTGGAATTTTTTTCAACTTATTTTTATCAATTTATTTTTATCAAGTTAATATTTTTCTTTCTTACATTGACAGTAAAAGTATTTTTATAACACGAATTTAAAATTTCTGTCATTACTTCCTCATGGACAAAATACTTGTTTTACTTTGCAAGTTATTTTTAAGAAATTTGACAAGCGGCATTGAATGAAAACTTTGTTATTTTCACGTTAAATATCAATGAACTGAAAACACGAGTTTATTCTTGATTTAGACATGCGAGAAAAAAATGTGCAATCTTATAATAAAACAAGAAAAAGCCATTTAATCAATGGATTCTAAAAGGCTTTTCTAGTCGATGAAATGCGAGATAATTTTAAAAATCTAAACAAGTGATAAAAATATATTTCAAGTTCAGCAGAGTGACGACATCTGACAAAGCAATTTGGTCCTAAAGGCTAATGAATTCAGTGTTGTGAGGATGAATAAAAATTGAAGAAAAAAGGCGAAGAAAAAGGTTTTGTGCATTGATTTTTTTGTGCTCAATAAAGCAGAAGCGAATTGGTTAAAGTCGAGTTCAATCCCTACAATGAAGGCGGGAGTTCTTGTCTCGAAAAGAACCAAGTAAAACGATCCTTGCAAAATGAAACGAGGCAATGTTTTAAAGTACGTAGGCTTGTTATGCAATCAGAAAAATCTTAGATGTTGAACATAAACAAATTTTTCAGTCTCTTGATAGACAAGCTGACACCTTACATAATGTTTCAAGACAGCGAATTATATATCTTGCTACAAAGTTGCTTTCATAATCCAACTTCTGGGCTTTACTTTCTCCCCCCACACCTCAAAAAGCTAAGCTAAACCGACAACAAACAAATGGAAAATACTTGTAATTAAATAAACAAACAACTTTAAAGTTAATACAAAATTTCAACAAAAACAAAGTCAATCTCTCTAAATCTGAATTAGTGGTTTTTCACTAATAAATTAGAGAAAAATGAGCCACTATTAAATAGTGAAAAATCCACTAATTTTTAGCGGAAAACTACTAATTTTTAATTGAATATCACTATCTCTCTAAATCTGAATTAGTCATTTTTCACTAATTAAACAGCACCGAATCGTTTATTAAATGAATTACCTGGTTGAAGTCCGCAACGTTTTGTCAACGATTAAAAAAAATTAATACTTCACCAAGCGGGATATTATAAAAATTATTGCCTACAATATTTTTTAACATTGGAAAGAATAAATAAATAGAAAAATATTTTTATTTTAAATCGCTGATCAAAAACGTTGTGGACTTCAACTTGGTAATGAATTAGTAACCATTTTGACTAATTTTTAGTCAATAGTGACTAATTCTCAGTAGAAAACTACAAATTCATTTTGTTAAGCCTACTAATTCAATTAGTAAAGGTTACAAAATGAATTTGTAGTTCTCTACTAAAAATTAGTCACTATTGACTAAAAATTAGTCAAAACGGTTACTAGTTATTTAATAAACGATTCCGTCCTATTTCAATTAGACAAAACGCCCCAAAGTGACTAATTCAGAATTAGAGAGTAATTGGAAAGTTAAATATCAACTAATTCCAAAAGTAAACATTTACTATTTCAATTAATAGATATTTAACTTTCCAATTAGTGATATTCAACTAAAAATATTCAACTAAAAATTAGTAGTTTTCCACTAAAGATTAGTGGATTTTTCACTATTTAATAGTGGCTCATTTTTCTCTAATTTATTAGTGAAAAACCACTAATTCAGATTTAGAGAGAAAAGATAATTGTAAGAATAATATATAGTAATGATAAGAATAATAATAATAATAATAATAATAATAATAATAATAATAATAATAATAATAATAATAATAACAACAATAATAAAAAATAATAATAATAATAATAACATCAACAACAACAACAACAACAACAACAAGTGATTCAATTAAAATTCAACTAATTTTAATAATAATGGCAATTAAAGCAATATAGTAATAATAATAAACGCTTTTAATTTATGTGATTTTAAAAAGTAAATACGTCAAAGATATAACCAAAAATTTCGACATCGAATTATGAATAGTTCCAAACGTTCAAATCGACGAAAATTTTTCTGTAACATTTTTTCTATTCATTTCGTTTAAAAATATCATTTTATTTACTAAACAACCGCTTAAATGGTAACATTGTTTAAATACTATTTCTAATTTCTATTTTTGTTTTTAAAAGTAATTTTGAAAATACTAAAAGGAAAAAGCACTTTTCGTTTAAATGGACGTTCGGATAGTGATATCAAGATAATTTATTCAAAGAAACTTACAATTAATTATTAACATTATTATTGTTGTTGTTGTTATTGCACAAAAGACCGATTTCAAAATAATCAATTGTACGGGAGAAAAAAGGGATTGCCAATTTAATACGATCAATTTGATATTAATGTTAGATAAAAGGGTTTTCATAATCTTTTCTTTGTGAAACATTCTCAGGCTGACTTTTTATTAGCCAGGCGAATGGAACTTTATTTATTTGAATCTCTGAATATCTCCGATCGATGCAAAGTTTAATAAATATTCGATTCCTGATTCTTGTTGATTTAACACGATTCTCAGATCTTATGTAAGTATAGAAAAGCGAATACAATGCTTTTCGTTGAAAAAGTTTTCTTCGAAAGGTCATCGCCCTGAGGTCGAGCGAATCGTCGAATATCGCAATAACTTGAGGCTCCCATTGAAAGAGAAATCGCTTTTTCCGTAGAAAGTTCCGTTTACCCATTAACACGTTTACTTTAGAGCAAATTTAACTTTTTTTTTGTTTTTAAAGAGCCTACCAAGAAGAAAGAAATTCGCACCTTAATTTCATCCCTGCATTGGCAATAAATATCCCTATCCAGGCGTAGTTGAATCCGGTTTTTTAAATCGAATAAAAAGTAAGAAGAGAAAGAAAATTTATAAACGTTCGAAATAAGATGACATTGAACCAAGAAACCATGTTGATTCAAGGTATCATGTCTGTAATTTCTTATCGCTTTCAGATATTTCTGTCATGTGGTATTATACGTATAAAATGAAATTTCAATTTCTTAGAACTCATGGAATTTCGTGCAGAATATAAAAAAGAAGGGAAAAAAACAAAGCTTTGATGTGAAAAATCGAGAAATCAGGTTAGTCACAAATTTTCTTTCTCTTGAGACCCTGACTTTTATACCGTCTTTTTATAAAAATAATTTCTCATTTCCCCTGACCGATAAAACGACACCTTGCTTTTTTTCCTGATGCGTGGACGCACCATGAGAATAGCAAAAAATAAATTAATGAAGAAAGTCGATATAAAATTACTCCATTTGCCGTGAAATGTAAATGATATCCGGCTAAATTTAGCCAAGTCTCACAGTCCCCCCCCCCCTTTCCTATAAAAGGTGTAATTTTGCAAACGAGTTTTGCATTGCAATTACACGTATTATTATTACTCAGTTCGCTTATTTGATGTAAAAGTGTGTAATTGCATCCTCTTATTCGAAAGACCCGTACCGTTGCTGTGCGTGCATCAAACTGGGTACTTAATCGGTTTGTCCTTCATGAAAGAAGAACGAGGTGTTCAAAAGAAACATGATAAAAAAAAGAAATAACAAAAAAGAGGATTCATAAAAATATATATATATATATATAAATGGCTCCGACGAGCGAAAACTGCGTGTAAAGAACACAAATTCCGATTATTTTCGGAGATTGAAAAAACTGGTAAAAATTCTGGCCTCGGGAAGAGAAAAGTGACGCATCTCAAAATCTTCTATTGTCGAGTCTTCTGTGATTTTTCGAGAACTATATTTCTTCACGATACAGACTGATAATTTCAATAAGATAATGCTGACTTGATCCCGGATATCAGACTCTATGATAAGAATGAGTAATTGTGAAATAATCGTCCTTAAACCAATGATAAAAAGTTTTTCAATCAATAAAACAAACTGTTTGGAAATAGATTTAAAAATATAGTTCATTAAAGTTAAAAGCCTTTTTTTTAAAAAAAACCAGGATTTCTTTGTAAAATAGTTTAAAGAAAACAAAAATAACTATTTTACCTTGTCCTTGGTTTTCCGTTTCAATATACGATAAAATTATTAAATAGTTGTTTAAGTAGTAATAAAATTCACAAAACAATATGTCATTAATACTTTACGACGGTTCACGAATAATTTTTATTTCAGCATATTTTTTAACTCGATTGTTATGTAAAATGAACATCAAATCTATGTAAATGATTTCTATTTGCTTTTCGAAGTGAGATCTCAAATATTAAATATTGGTTTTGTGAGAAATAGTGATTAAGTTTTAGAATTTTGAATAAGAACCGTTGAAGGCAAACATTTTTTGATAAAGTGCATTATTAGATACAACAATACTTTGTTTAATCCTACGAGCAAGAATCATATTTCCTACGTTAAGTTTTTACTTTTATTCCTTAAATTATTTTTCAACCAAAATTATATTAGTCTTTACACAGAGTTTATAAAAACTAATAAATAGAATATAAGATATAAAATTAATAATCACACCATAAAAAACATCGTAAACAAAACCACTCTAATTCTTGATAAAAGACTCAAGGATCATTGAAAGCTGGTAGAATATTAAAAACTTAATTTAAACAAAAAAACAACAGAAATAATTCCGATACCAGGGCCATTGAAACTGTACTCTCTGGAATCATTTATGAAAAGAAAAAACTTGAAATAAAAACCATTAAAAAAAACCTATCCAAGAATCACAAGAGCAGGAAAATAAAAAAGGACCTAAAGAAAATTAACAGTTATAAAGTTGCAACATGAACTGTCAAAAACACTTGAAAATGAGACAACAATGAAGTAAAGTAGTTTCTGCAAATATTACTCGCTCTATATTTTTCCCCTTTTTTTATTGTTGAATGTATAGAACATGCTCAAGTGGTGCGCGCACAAACAATCTAATTAAATAATAAAGGGAGCTGTTCCCATAGCGTAGAAAACGACTAAAACGCGCACCATCGATCCAGTTGATTTAAAATTCTAGAATTGTAATAAAAATTCATGTCACCAAGGCGCTAAGGAGATAACGAGACCGTGAATGTCGATCGACTCGTTTCCATTCAATTGATAAAAAATTCTCAACAGCCTTCGTTCTCCAGAAGAAGTATACCACCGGCCACGGAAAAATCACAAGTCTGGTACTTGAAAAAAAACTCACCTCGGAATTCCACGGGCTTCCCGTGTCTCTGGCAAAAGTCCTCATTGGTTTTCAACCCTTGAAACCATCTTTCTCCACCTGGAATTGCACTCACAACAGAGTTTTTCACTGTGCACTGGCGTCACCTTACGACGCATACTCCACGGGCGAAAGGATGTAACCACAGGACGCGTGACAAATTCAACACAACACTTATCTGATTTTAAATATCAGTCACAAATATTTAATTCTATACGGTTAAGGATCACATTCCCATCGGTGTTATTCCAAGATCGAATTCCAGACACGTTCTGTGTCTATACACAAATGGAGGCGACTATCCGTGGATCGGTTTTTTTCGTTTAAAAAATGGCAGATTACTCCCGCCATCTATACGGAAAATCGGAAACATTGTTAGATTAATAATGACAACCTGTCAGCTGTCAGTCATTGTCATTTATCACCAAAACACTGTTTATCACTTGTCAACTAGAAATTTATCACAACACCTAATTGTAGCCAGATAAAACGTTTTTAATTCCCTCTGGCAAACTTTATTTCAGTGTATACTACTTATTTCTTTATTTCACATATGAATTCTTGACTTTTTCTTTTATTGTAACCAAATATTAGACTATATAATGATTTGGGAATTGTGCACTATTTTTAAATATTTGAACTAAGGAATTTTAGTATAATTCAAATTTAAGCAATGAAACTATAAAAATACATAACCTACGTTTCTATGAACAGAATGATTTCTTATCGATAACAAAAAATACTTGTAAACATCCAAAATACTTTCTCTGTGTGCAAGAAATAGAGTAGACTTTTAAATAATCAATTATTTTTGTAATTTGCTATTTATAATATAATATAATTCGGATGAAACAGATTAAACTGGATCAACTCAAGCAATGAGCAATGTATGGCGTAAACTTAAGGAGCGTTCAGACCTCGGCTACCTGTAGAATGACGGGGCAAGGGGCGCGCATGTGTGTGCGTTTATACGTATAAACGCACACATATGCGCGCCCCTTGCCCCGTCTTTCTGCAGGCAGGCAGGCAGCCGAGGTCTGAATGCGCCTTTAGCTGCAAATCAACAACTTTATTATAAGCCGCGCGAAATTTAAAAATTATTTTTCCAAGTAATAATTACTATTGTTTTACTAGTCATTATTTATAAAAAATAATGTTTATATATGCATAAAAAACTAAACATCATACAATTTTGTTAAAAAATATAGAAAAGATGATAAAAACAAATGAGAATTTTTAAAAAAACACAAGAAATCAAAGAAAAAAGCAATTGAAACAGAAATAAATGTCCGAAATTGAAGATAAAAATGTGATTACACGGTTTTGGTACTTTTAAATATAATTTATTATCTTCCCTTTTATATTTAATAATGGACCTTATTTGATTTAAAATAACGAACATGGTTTCTAATATCTATAGTACATTATTGAAAATATAATCATATATTGTATAAAATTAAAATAAAATCAATATAATCCTAATGTCTTTAGTAATTTTCTGTGTACATATATATACTATATAGAATCAAATGCTTTAAACAGATCTTGTAAGTGATGGAAAACAATGACTGCACCTATCCTCACACAACACTTCTATGTTACATTTTTTCAGGCACAGAGTTAAATTTGCTTAGTACTATTTACACTATTTTTTACCATTAGTTGATGTAAAGCCAGTTGAACGCGTAACTCTACACACGCGTCTTTTTCTTCCACAATACTACGAATCAAAGTTGTCATTTTTTTCTAAAAATAATTCACATTATTAGTTTGTTAATAATGAGTTCTAAGCTAATAATACTTTTTATTTCATCAAGAAATTATTTAATTAAATTAAACAAAATTCTGCAGTAGACAATAAAGAATAATAATACCTCTAATAATTGATTTTCGCCGGTTAATTGAATAATTGCTGCCACGTCAAGATCATTAGGAGTATGATTTTTATCTCTCGACTTGACTTCCTTAGTTCCCCGATCGGCAATCATTTCTAATAACCTTTGAATTTCAAGATTTTCTTGAATTAATCTAGCCTTCAGTGATGCTTTCATATTTAAAAGTTCCTCGTATATTAAACTTTCTCGCAATTTATCTAGGGGATTTTCTTCTACTGGCTCTGCAACTGATAAATATATAAAATCGTTTCATGTCTAAATATTGTAAGTTAAGTATAATTTATTATACTTAACTAACTATATAATTATTGTATAATTAGATAAACAATGCTTCCCTATGAGGAAGCAAAATGGATAAAATGGTACACTTCTAAATAAGATAGATTGACAAATAATTAGACAGAAAATTTTATTTCTAAATACCTTGTTCATTAGACACTGGTTTGCTGCTTTCCCGTGAGACATCTTGAACTACAGACCCTGATTCTATATAATCCACTGTATCTTTATCGAGAGAGGATGCTTTACTGTCTATTAAGATTTTACCTTCTTTTGAAATTTCAGTACTCTGACTTTTTTGCTGCCTTGTATCTTCATCCGATGTTGATTTGGAAGGTTGCTGTTTATTTTCTGAGTTGATTTCTTCACTAGGTTTCACTTCCTCATCGACGCTCTTTTGAACCGTTCCCTCCAACTTTTGCACTGTTTTATACTTTCTCTGTGTGTTGAAAAATAAAAGCATTTAAGACATTTTACAAATTAAATGATTCACAGATTATTGTTGATAAATTAGAAAACTATTACAGTAAATTTTAGATATTTTATTGGATTATTTTAATAATTATATTTAGATACCTTTGATATTTTAGTAGATTTTAGATATTATTGTCATTAAATAAGCACTTTTTTAACACAGAGAATGATATTTTTAGATACTACCTTGAGTTGGGTAATCATACGTTGAACTTCCCACAACTGTTCTTCTCTGGATTTCGTAACGAAACCGGCATTCATTTGCATGTGAATTTGCGACAATAAAGATTCCTGTTTTTTTAATTCAGCTGCTATACTTTCAGCAACGTCAGGTAAACAGGAGCTTCCAGCAGAAAGAGGAGGAATATATTTGGATAATTGAATATTAGGAAAGAGGGCCTTACAATGAAAAAGTAAAGCCAACAACAGTCGATGACTCATTTGCAAAACTGGACTTAAAGTCATTGCGATTGTTTGAGCATTCATTTTCGTCGTCTTTTCCTATTTTTGAAAGTTTCATTCAGTTTTTATAAATAATAAGTTTTTATCTTTTCTCATACTTCAAAATACTTACACACATTGTGATGTGATCTAAATGTAAAATAACCCAAGCAAGAAGAATTCGATTACACTCTGGCAATTGCTGTGTCAATTCCGCAAGTTGTAACTCTCTTTGTGCAACTTCTTTGGTAGAAGCTGCTTGTTCGAATCTTGATACGATTTCACTGGTTTCTAGAACATGCTCCGGTAATTCTCTAAGTGAAAATAATACAAATGTTCATAAATCCTGTATCTTTTTTGTAGTTGTAATTATTAAAACAAAGAAATAATAAAAAGCATAGAATGAAGAAAATAGAAACTATATTATAAAATTAAAAATGTCAATTCAAGAAATAAAAAAAGGAAATTAAAAATAGAATGAAATAGTTTGAATCTTGACCAACCTTAAAAATAAAGTTAACAAACTAGCAGCAACTGTAGGTTCAAAGTCTGCAATATTTACGGATTCGCGTTGATTGTACATTTTTTTTAAATGCTGAACTTTTGATTTAACTGCAGGAACTTTGTAAATTCCTTCGACAGTCATTCCATGTTCTTCAACAAAATCAATGCAATCTCTAACAACTAATGGTAATTCTACGCCGTCGTGGCAACGACTTCTTTCAACTGCCAAATGCAAACTGACTCCGAATATTGGCTGTTCTTCTATAAATTATAATAAAAAGTTAAAATATGGAAAGGAATTGCAAGAAAAAAATAAATAAGTAGTAAATAAAAATAACTTTACCACCAATATCCAAGCATTCCTCTCCGTGTTTTCCTTTTTTACGATCTTTCACTTTTTGCTTAGATTTCTCTTTATCTTTTCGTTTTTCTTTATCACCATCTTTATCATCTTTGTCCTTTTTTTTCTTGTCTTTATCCGAATCTTTTTCCTTTCCATCCTTTTCTCGAGACTTTTCTCGTTTCTCTTTTTTTGTGGGAAACTTGAAGGCTTTAGTTTTCTTATATTTTGAAGGACTTCTGTCAATTGCAATAGGAAACAAAGCATAATTACATTAATTATCAATAATTTTATCTAAACAATTTATAATTTTCCAGTAAAAAAAAATAAATTCTTACTTTGTTTCTTGATCTTCATCTGGTGAACTTTCACCTTCTAAAGTTGCATATCCTCTATCCTTTCTATCCTTTTTATCCTTTCGTTTTCCACCGAGAAGATCCTTTTTCGAATGTTTCTCGTGTCCACCTTCATCACTGACTAAAAAATTAAAAATTTAACATTTACTTTGTGTACTAGAAATTTCAGAATTACAATAAAAACTTTTCAAAAAATTTGGTAAACTTAAAGGAGAGAGTACAAATTGCAGATAAGTATTTATATTTTCATTGCACACAATGCATGCTCTATGTTTCATGTAATACATTACAATGTAATCAATAATAAAGTTAAAAATTTTAGTGACAGGCAGATTTATAATAAACTGATAAATTTTGTTTTTGACAGTTGCATCAACTTGTCAGTTGCAAGCAACAATAAACCACAATTGTTTCGAGATTCATGTAAATAATTAAAAACAATTGACACATTTTTGTAAAATTACTTTAGTTTATCGCTAAAAACAATTTTGTCAACAAAATCTTGGTACAAATTAATTTTATACAGCAAAATTTGACAGATTCATAACCTGTACAGTTGTTTTACCGGTTAATAAATGATTTATGATAAATTCTTACAATCACTCTCGTTACTCTTTCGCGCTGATTCCGATGCATAAAGTCCTGGAAACTCTTTTTCAACATCAGGGCTTTCAAAGTCCATTATATTATTTTTTTAATAATACATTTAACCTAATCAGTAATCAACAATTTATCAGACGAAATATAATCGCGCATGCGCTTCTCAGTGCAGTTGAGTTTTCTGTGGAATACTTCCTATCTCTGGGTATGAAACTTTCATATGAATATTATACTTTAATTTAGCCTCTTATTAAGTGTATTATTATTATTTTGAATAAAGTATACCTTTTGTTTTAAATTACTTTAAATACTTTCAAATATGATATATTTGTATAATTTACAATATATAAAAAACTGAATTCGTAAATTACGTATTGAATTACCATAAAATTCAAAAAAATAATCGAAAATTTTACGCCTCAACCATGCTATTATTAAATTGAGGTTATGTTTTAAAAATCTTAATATTCAAAATGTTTAAAATACATATAAATGTCTTAATTAACAAGTGAGACCAATAATTTATTTTTCATACTGAGCAGTTTTTTGTCGGCAATATATTTGATGAATCAAATAATTAATTTTTTTCATTCAAATCATTGACATGGAAATATTTTTTTATCATCGTTTTTACTTTTTACTGTGTCATCCAATTTTGCAAATTAACTTTGCATTTAAATCAATTTCAGATAAATAATTTTAAAAAAGCATCAAATTGGTGAACAATTAAGTTCATTTGTTTTATATGGATATTAATATTGAAGCCTTTTTTGTATTGATAATTAGTAAACAAACAGTGAGTGTGGGGGCACGTATTTGTTACTTTTGATTAGAAATGTGTTAAAAGATTAGTAAAAGTTTAAATTACTCGGAAATCAACAATAGTAGTTTAAATATGTCTTTAAAAACTGTATTCGTAACACAGGAAGGGCCAGCGAATGCTTTGGCTCTTGGTAAAGACAACAATCAAGTTGTTATTGCTGGTCGAAATGGTAATTAATTTAGTTTAAAAAATCTATAATAATATAGAAATGCAGAAGAAATTTAATATATAATATAAATGATTGACTATTAATAAAAAACATTTATCTTACAGTATTTAAAATATTTACTTTACTGGATGAGAAATTTGAAGAATCGTGCAATCTACGAGTAGGAAAAAATTTAAACCTGAATTTTTCGTGCAATGATGTAGCGTGGAATTTAATTGACGGTACTTTTGAACTTTATTTCATTATGATTATTATAATTTTTGTACTTTGTATTTTACTTATACTTCTTTTTTTCTTATATTTTTAGATCACATTTTAGCCACAGCAGCAACGAACGGAGCGGTCGTTGTTTGGAATTTAAATAAGCAATCAAGATCAAAACAAGAACATGTTTTTGTTGATCACAAACGAACTGTGAATAAAGTAAGTTTTCATATTTCTGAACCAACATGTTTGATATCAGGATCTCAAGATGGAACAATGAAATGTTTTGATCTGAGGATTTCAGAAGCTACTAAAACGTTTTATAGGTACCTAAACCATAAAATAAATATTTGTTTAATGATTTTCTTAAATACATATTAGCTTTGTATTTACATATTATTTAATCGTATTTATTTACTGTCGCAAGTTTGATGGCATTAATATTTTTAAGTTTACATATTGAATACTTGAGAGTCCATATACGAGAATTTAAGAATATTATTTTTATTAGCAACACTGAATCTGTACGCGACGTACAATTTTCACCACATCAACCTCAGACGTTCGCAGCAGTTTCGGAAAACGGTCATGTTCAACAGTGGGATTTACGACGACCTGATCGATATTTTCAGCATTTTGCAGCTCATAGTGGACCAATTTTCTCTTGTGATTGGCATCCTGAAATCAATTGGCTGGCAACTGCTTCTAGAGATAAAACGATAAAAGTAAAAACTAAAATACGTTTAAATTCAATACATGAGACTTCCTTTTAATTTCCGCCATTTTTTCAAGTAATGTTTTTCATATTCTTTTTTATTATAATTAGGTTTGGGATTTATCAACTAAGCCAGCTTGTGAATATACGATTCATACGATAGCATCTGTTGGAAGAATAAAATGGAGACCTCAAAGAAAATATCATATAGCAAGCTGTGCTCTCGTTGTTGATTGTAGCATCAATATTTGGGATATTAGAAGACCTTATATTCCTTTTGCAAGCTTTAATGAACATAAGGATGTTGCTACTGGTATTGCCTGGAGAGGGGATCCTCAATCTTTTTTTTCAACAAGCAGGGTATTTTAATTTTCTTTATCTACATATTTTGTTTTGTTTTTTTTTTAACATAAAACTTGTAAATCACCTTTTTATGGAATAATAGAATCACACTCTATTTTATAGGATTGTTCACTTTTTCACCACATTTTTAAAGACGCAAGCAGACCTGCAAGTAAAGCAAATCCTCAAGGAATTGCTTTTAATCCAAAAGGCGATGTTGCCTACGCTTGCAAAGTTAACGTGAATGCTCCCACAGCAATAAAGCAATTAACCAACATTATGAGGTATAATTCTTTTTAAGATAATAATAATAATTACATTCAGTAATCGTCCTTTTCCGACCGCTTCAAAGATGAGCTAATGGATGTTATGATTTAAATTTTCATATTTAAAATTTCAATTTTAGATTTGAACTAATTAAAAATTTTAATAAAATAAAAAAATTGCAATTATGATTGATTAAAATCTGAATCAAATTGTATTACTTTTTGTATTTTTTCTTTGTTTTGTTAAATTAAACAATAATATTGAATGGTTTTAAAAAGTAACACTATTATAGAATTCCAAAATTAACTGATGGTTTTTCTTTATAGGAAAACTCCAGCTAGTAATGATACATTTTGTTTGGCGTCAAGTATGATGCACAGGTTCACAATGAACACTCCTCGTGAACCCAAATGGTTTAAAACTTGTGCGGAGGGCTACATTTTGAGCGGACGATTAAACGAAATTTGTGATCACAACGCTGCCGTTGCCAGTAAAGCTTCTAGAAATGACGTAAATATTTTCCAAGCATAGCTATCTCTCTTGTTTTAAGTATTTCAGTATTGAAAATTTGTTACTTTAGAACCCTGTAATGTTTTAAATCTTCTCTTTTCCTTTCTCTTTAAATCTTCCATTCTTTTCCAGTTTTAATTATGACTTTCATTTAAAAATAATTTTCCTAACTTTTCTAGTTTTTCAATAAAGTTTGACACATAAATTATTTAATTTCGGTAATTATTTTTGTATTTCTTAATTACAATAAAATAATAATACAATAAAATACTTGTAGGTGAGCACAGTTTGGCGTATCATAAAAACTCTTTACGCGAACCCGTTGGGCAATATTCTCAAAACACCACCTACTGTTTCAAAGGACGACGTAAATACCTTGAATTTGACTCAAATTTCTTTGGTAAATTCACACGATCAAACTAGCACAGGTATGTACCGTATTAGACTTCAAAATGATAGTTAATTTTGGAGCAGAAAGCTCGATAAATTCTTTCCTTTAGATTAAATATTATTTAATTATTATTATTATTATTTATTAACAAATAACTAATCTCAGTTTTTAAATAAATATTTTTTCAGTACACGAAAATGATGTGAAATCTCTTCAAGGTGAAGCTCCTGGTATTATCAGTGGAGGCGATGATGAAACAGAAACTGACGAAACTCCAGATAACCCAAATTTTATAGGATCTATTTTACCGAGGTATTTATTGAATATTTTTTAACAGAATAAAGAAGAAAACCCATAAAACAATTTGTTCTTCTGTTTAGAAATTTTTCAGAACGATCCTATCGTCGATCCTTTCCGAGCAATAAGCGGCAACAAAAGGGTGATTTCCTCTTTGGAGATGGTGAGCTTGAGCCAGTGAATATTGAATTCACAGGTAGCTTTATGGACAACATGATAAACAACGACGATTGGACTCTCCCGAAAGAGGCGTTTCCTCTCCGACATGAAATTCAAGATAGATCTCCACCTCCGGAACAATTTCCTAACCACTCACCAGACATCAACGATGATACGGTTTCTGTTATGGTTGAAGATCAACCATGTCAATTGATTGTCACTTCAGTTCCTAAGCCATCTTTTTGGGATCCAACGCACCTTGTGGAAAAGGCTCTTAAACACCACGCTGCTCTCAGAGATATTCAAACAACCGCTTCTGTTTTAATTGCCCTGGGAGATAGGCGAAAGAGTCTAAATATTGAGGTCGCAGTACAAGAGCATTGGTTGCTTGAGTATATCGACATGTTGTCAAGATTCCGACTCTGGGAAGTTGCTACTCAGGTAATTTTAAAATCGCAGCTTTTATATAAGTTTCGTTTTTTTAAAGGCTCTTGATTATCTTTTTGTTTAAATAAAAGCTCAGTTTTTATTAAATAAACCTTGTAATTTAATTTATTTTGCTTATTTTTCTTGAATTTGAATATTTTCTGGAAATCAATTAAGAATAATTCTCTAACAAGTTTTTTTTGTTTTAGGTAATACAGTTAGCTTGGATTCCGTCCGTTTCACAATTAAATCAACAATCAACAACTTTACATGTCTCTTGTACAAATTGTAGTAAACCATTACAAAGAGCGGGTTGGTTGTGTGACCGATGCCACACATCGGAGCAAGCTCTTTGCTCTATTTGTCATCAGGTAATAAAATTCAATGTTATAATAATAATTAATAATAGAAAAATAAATAATAAATGTATTTAATATTAGTGTATTTATATTTAGCATTTTCCCAACAGATTGAATTTGTTTAAAATTTGTCAATTAAAGGAACCATTTTAGCAAACTTCTAAATTTATTTTTTTTAATTTTATTCATAAAAGTAAGTTTATACAAAATATATCATTTCTACTATGAAAATTTGAATATTCTTTGATTTTATATTTTCATTCAAAAATTTGATTTACTTGATTACTAATGATTTAAAGGACTACTCTCGATGTGTATGCTTATTTTAGAATCAATATGATTTTAATTTTATCTCATTAATTTAATTAAAACGTCATATTAAATATTGAAGTAAATTATATTTTTATAGGTCGTGCGTGGCGTGTATTCTTGGTGTCAAGGTTGTACTCATGGAGGTCATGTCCTTCATATGAAGGAATGGTTTAATTCAAATCGCCAGTGTCCCACAGGATGTGGACATCTTTGTGAATATACGTAACTTATTAGTCTTATAAAACGTATTTATTTAAATTAAAAAACATTGTACATAAGTATTTAATTGATTTGCAAAGATATTTATCATTATATTTAACTTGAGTTTCTGTAAATATACCATACATTACTGAAAAGAAGCTAGAAATTCTTTATTCTATGTTAAAAACTGCTCTTGCGTAAGGAAATGTATTTTTATATTGTAATATTATTAGAAATAAAACAACTCATTGTTTTACATATATAAATATATATATTTACAATTTTATTTGCGACAAAAAATCTGAACAACTGATTTTGTTTTATTAACAAACACACAACTTTGTGTTATATTGTATTTATGAACATTTATCAGTCAAATAATTTGTAGTTTTGTACAATTGAAATAATTCACTCACATTTTTCAGAAAAAAATCAAGTACATTTGATTCATATAACTAAAGTCTTAACTAATTTATTATTTTAATAATTAAACTGATTTCCTATTATACAATTATAAAATGCACCGCAAGTATCACAAAACATTAGAAAATTAAGATCTTATGAACAGACTCTTGAAAACAATTATAAAATCTAAGAAGATCTTTAAAAATAGTAAAATATTTTTCTGTTTAATGTTTGATTTTATAACAATAAACGGTTGTTTTAAAACCGCCAGTGGTTTTGATTGATCCCTTTTTTAGACTAATAAAAATACTAAATATTTTTAAGTACAATATTTCTCTTAAATATGAAAGTAGATCATACAGTCACACGGTCGATGCAATCAACAAATAAAATAGATTTTTTGATTCAAGTTCACAGGGAGAATTCAAAGTTATCAGTGGTTCCGTGTCTTATATAAAATGCACTTGATCAGCACTTTTGCTTGGATATATGAAAAATAGAGATAGTTGAAAAACAGAGAGAACTATTCCCAAGAAGTTTGGCAACTGGATAAACATATCATCTTGAATACAGCCGTAAGCGAACCATTGGCAGCAACAGATAAAAGAAGTCATTATGATCGGGAACGGCATACTATCAGCACTTTTCGTTCGTATTACGTACGCCTGAAACAATAATTAATTTTTAAAGTAAAAGCATTAGAAAGATAAAAGTACTTGAAAAGTAATCAAAAGAAAAGAATTTTAAAGCAATACAATATTTTACTCACCAACATTGTTAAAGGAGATGCAAAGAACAGAATAGTGGTACTGCAACTGAGAAAGCCTATTCTTTGTGCTGCCAAATTTCTGTCCGATTCTAACAAACTGTACATGAAAATTAAGGACACGAAACTCAATGATCCTCCAAATTGCCTCAATATTGTTGATTTTTTTACGGTGTATAACATAAATATTACGATGTAGAAAAATTGGAGTACTGATCCAAAAACGTTTACTACGACTATGAATGAATCGTGTATCAATAATCCGTAGCACATCCAGTTACTGCATCTGAAATAAACATAAAATGAAACCTATGAATTTATGATTTCAAAAATAATGTATTTTATGAATAATTAAATAATTAAATGTATTATCTATAGATTTATTTTGGTAACAGTTTCTCAACAGAATTATTGCCACAATTTAGTAATATTAGTGTAAAACGCTTCAGTTAAAGTTAAGTATAGTTACTATTGTAATCTTACTATTATCAAAGTCATTTGATTCTAAAATTATCTCTAAAACTATAAACTCATTGAAAGAATAAGGAAAATTACTTACGACATGAAACAGCTTACAAACGCCAATCCAGAAGTGTCTCCCGTAGTACCATTTTTTATGAACCTCCTGCACACTAATCTGTAAACAAATGATAATATTTTAGTACATAAGAATTAAATCATGTCCTCGAGACGTACAAAATAGATAAGAAGAGTTTTACTTTCAGTTTACAATTTCCTTTAACTATTTGATATTGTTTAAGGCTTGTAACAAAAATTCTAAGACAACTATAGAATAGCATTATATTTTAAATAATCAAACATTATTAAAATAAAAATTTAGCATTATATGAAAAGAAGAAAATATAATTTAACTCACATTCCAGCGAGAAATTGTAAAATTGTACAAAAAGATGCCGACGTTGCTAAAAACTCCTTGAAACTTGTATCAAACATGATTAAATTAATACCTATAAAACAATAATAACTTATTAAACTTTTAAAATCATAAATATTTAATTATATTTATAAATTTATTATCTTCTAATCTATTTAATTTATCTAACCCTTTAATAATACTCTTTAATTTCTACATGTTTAAACTAGTGACAACGTAGAACGTAGCAGACGATGTTTATGATATGAACTCGAAGTGCTTTGTAACGAGCGACTAATATCTCGCTCGATTTTAATCGACATATCGATGAATCGATATTAAATCGTAAAAAGATTCGATTTAGACTTTATCTAAAATTAAC
>WNHD01002115.1:0-16092 GCA_011057455.1 Ganaspis sp. Gsp50
TTTTTCACATAAATTATTTGAAGTTTTTGGAAATTTGTGTCCCATCCAAAAGTCGAGTACTGTCAAGTAAATTTTAAATGACTTATTTTTTCCGTGTATGGAATTTAAATTACTCAAAATCATTAATTTTTTTTAAACAATTTGAAATATTTTCAAGTATTTTTAAATGTCTTGAAGTATTTTTAAATATTTGAAAGCATTTTCAAATTTTTTTGAAGAATTTTAAAGTAGTCTAAAGTATCATAATACTTTTAAAATATTTTTAACAACTGGTATTTTAAAATCTGCAAACATTTTATTTAATATTTAAAATACTATAATAATAGTTTTAAATAGTTACTTTGAAATATTTTGAAGTATTTTAAAGTAATACAAAGAATTTTGAAGTATTTTATAATATTTTAAAGTAATTTCAAGTATATTTAAAATTTTTTCAGTATATTCAAGCAATTTTAAAAATATTTTAAAGTATTGTAAACAAGATTTTAAAAATATTTTGAAGTATTGGGAAGTATTTTTAAGAAAAAGTTTGAAGTAATTTTAAGAATTTTCAAATATTTTGAAGCATTGGGATCATTTTGAAATGTTTTAAAGCCATAGTAAGTATTTTGAAATATTTTGAAGTATTTTGAAGAATTTTAAAGTATTTTGTATCATTGGGAAGTATTTGGAAATATTTTAAAGATATTTTAATTATTTTTAAATACTTTGAAGTAATTTGAAGTATTTTGAAGTAATCTGAAGTATTTTAAAGTAATTTTTAGCACATTTAAATATTTTTAATAATTTCTTAAAATTTTGAAATATTTAAAAGTATTTTGAAGCATTTTAAAGACATTTTAAGTATTTTTGAAATATTTTGAAGTATTTTCAAGCATTTTGAAGTATTTGGTATCATTGGGAAAAATTTAGAAATATTTTAAAGATATTTTAAGTATTTTTAAATACTCTGAAGTAATTTGAAGTATTTTGAAGGAATCTGAAGTATTTTAAATTAGTTTGAAATATTTTAAAATAACTTTAAGTACATTTAAATATCTTTAAGTATTTATTAAAATTTTGAAATACTGGGAAGTATTTAGAAATATTTTGATGTTTTTTCTGTAAAAAAAGTCTAAAATTTTGGTAAATCTTAATAAACACCATAAAGTAAAGAAATTAAATAACAAATTCAATTAAAAACTTTTACGTCCTCCATTATTATTATTCAATGTTTAAAAACGACGATGTTTTTTGGTCGTTTTTAAACATTGAATATTAAAGAACAAAAATAAATTTCCATCATATGATTAAAAAATCCATGAGAATTCGAGGTTTTCCATTTTTTTCAGAGTTGTAGAAACCCTGAACAAGATTCGGAAAAGGTAGAGGATATTCTCGATTGCGATGAGATGCACATTAATGGTACTTTAATGGCAATGAGTTGGAATCTCTAGGTTGATTCTCGATTCTCCCCTGCGCCCCGATTATGTGTTGTATCTCTCTTGTGGATTTTTTAGCGCAGCATCTTGTTTATTTTGTCCGTCAGTCGGCTGACACTCGGACATTCGTTTAAATTTAGAATTCAATGGGATCCTTTTACCAGCGGCCTTTCGTGCCTTAACGGATTCCCTCACTCGCACAAGATTATTTGTTTAATTCCAACTTCACGTCTGCGTCTCCTTACCCTCCCAGGATCAGCACCCTCCCCACAAAGCAGCATCCTCTGCAAACCCTTTAACACTGCCAGGCGTGAAATCCACAGCTGTCTCGCCCCCACTTCATTCCCAACCTTTTTACCAAAAATTTAATCCAACAAAAGAATAAACTCTCATGTAAGCCCGCCAAGAATATCTCTCAAAGATTCATTTTAAATTAAAAGCAAAATTGCACTCTCGCGTCAACAATTGATAACCGATTCAGTTTTTGGCGAAAAATACTAAATTTTATTTAAATACACACTAGGGTTTAATTCAAAGATTGAATTAAACTAATTCAAAGATTTAATTAAACTTATTCAAAGATTGAATTAATTGGTTAAAAATAAGCATTTAGGATTCTGCGGTCATTCAAATGATAATTGATGATGGTTTTGATTTTTCTTGGAAGCGATTTTGGACTTTGATAAATACGTGGTTTTATTGTGTGAATTTTCGATACATTGAAGTGAGGTCGACGATTTTATGATTACCGGTTCGGTGGATCTTGACACTTGCTCGTTACATCACTGTGTAGGAAGAGAAGAGAAACACTCGAAGGTCGAAGGTTGATTAGGTTTGAATCATCCCAACAATAAATTCTTACGCACAATTCGTTCCGTCGCGCTAATACGTTTCCCTCAATTTTCTCCAATAAAATTCCCTTTCGTTCCACACATCCTTTCAATAAAGTCCCTAAAATGCGTAACCATGGCGAAATTTTACAAATTTATAAACTGTCGTTAAAAATGACATTCTTGAAAACAACTTTTTTATTCCACTTTTTTGTGTCGGAAAATATTTTCCAAGGAACCAAAATACCGAGGGGGCAACCAAAAGATCGACTTTTTACATAGCGAAAAGTGTTGTGTGACATTTCGATTTCAAAATATTCCTTTAGGGCAATCCATAAATTATACGCAATAGATTTTGGGGAGGTGGAGTCCCGACAAAAGGTTGTAATTTGCTACCACTTTAGAAAACATGGAAAAATTGGAATTTTTATTCATACCATGTAATTTTTTTTTTATTTAATTTCTTTACATTATGATGTTTACTAAGTTTTATCAAATTTAATAAAAAACTTTAAAATACTACAAAATATTTCAAAGTACTGCAAATTTCTTTAAAATATTTCAAAATACTTAAAAGTACTTAAAAATATTTTAGAGTATTTAAAAATTATTCAAAATATTTGAAAGGGCTTAAAAAATATATGAAATATTTAAATATACTTAAAAAATTTCTTTTAAATATTAAGATATTTAAAATTACTTCAAAATATTGCTAAAATCTTCCCAATACTTTAAAAAAAATTTAAATTTATTATGTTTATTAAGCTCTACAAAAATTAATAATTTTGTTTTTTATTTTATTGAATCTTACACGGTATAATATACTTTTTTTTAAAAAAAAAACATTAAAAAACTTCAAAATATTTGAAAATACTTCTAAATATTTAAAAACAATTTAAAATACTACGAAATATGTCGTATTATATTTGAAATTACTTTAAAATACCTCAAAATCCTGTACATTACTATAAATTACTTCAAAACATTATAAATAAAATATACTACAAAATATTTAAATATTTAGTCCCGTTGTGTTGAGAATTCAATAAATATTCCAATATTAAATATACTTAAAATAAATTTAAAATATTTGAAAATATTTCAAAGTACTTAAAACTACTTAAAAATACTTCTAAATTTAAAAAAAATTTTAAATAATCTTTAAATTATTACAAAATAGTTAAAAATACTTCATAATACTTATAAGAATACTTTACATATCTTTAAAATGATCTAAAATACGTAAGACAACTTAAAAATACTTTAGACTACTTCAAAATACTTAAAAATATTTAAATTTACCTAAAATTAATCCAAAGTATTTAAATATATTTCAAATTGCTTCAAAATGTTTCTAAAATCTTCCCCATACTTTAAAATATTTAAAAATTTATGATAGTTTATTAAGCTCTATAAAAATTAAAAAAAATTTTTTTTTAAAAAAAAATTAAAATACATCTTACTATTTAAAAATAGTTAAAATTTATTTAAAATGTTTAAAAACACTTAAAAATTATACGGAATATTTCAATATACTTAAAATTAATTTAAAATACTTTAAAAGACTTAAAATACTTAAAGATACTTAAAATTTCTTTAAAATATTTTAAAATATATTAAAATATTTCAAAACACTTCAAAATACTTCAAAATACTTCAAAAAATTCGAAAATACTTCTAAATATTTAAATACAATTAAAAATACTACAAAGTATTTAATAATACTTAAAATTACTTTTAAATACTGTAAAATACCTCATAATGCTTTATATTACTATAACATACTTTAAAATATTTCAAAATCTTTCAACAAAATTAATATTACTAATTTGTGCAAATATTTCCCATTTCTTCAAAATATTTAGAAAGACTGCAAAATAATTATATATATACTTGAAATTACTTTTAAATACTTCCAAATACTTAAAAGTATGTAAAAATATTTTAATTTTCTTTAAAATTTTCCCAAATTCTTACCAAAATTTCAAACTATTTACATATGCTTAAAATTTCTTTAAAATACCTCAAAATCCTTTATATTACTTTAAAATCCTATAAAGATTTCAAAATAGTTTAAAGTATTGATAAATATTAGGACTTAAGTATTAAGTAATGTATAAAATGTTTTTATAATTTTGGATTTTTTGAGAACGTTTTAAAAGTATTTAAAATATTTCAGAATATTCAGAAATATTTGATAATATTTCAAACACTACAGAATGCTTAAAATGTTTTTAAAATTTATAATAATTACCTTGAGTAATTTCAATCCTATAGAAAATTATTTTTACAATAAGTCTAAGAGCAAACACTTTCATTTTTTAAAAGTAATTTAAATGCTTACAAAATTCTTACAAAAATTCTTACAATTTTTTATGTTTCTCATGGAAATCATTGAAAACTCATGAATTTTTGTGAAGACTTTGTACACTGAAAAAAATGTCTGGTTAACTTAACCAAAATAGAATGTTAAATATGCTCTTACTATTTTTTCTGGTTAAATTAACTAGAATATCAGTTAAGTCAACTAGAATTTTTGTTAAGTTAACCAGAATTCTAGTTAATTTAACAAAAAAAAAATAGTAAGGGCATATTTAACGTTCCTTTCTGGTTAAGTTAATCAGACATTTTTTTCAGTGTATAAACCCTGTTAATAGACTCAATTCTAGAAAATTCGGTTGGTACATTTTTTTTCTACTCGCTTCAGTTACGTTTCTCCCAAAATTGTGAAGATTTTGAAAAACCTTTAAATATTTATCGATTTCATAATAAAAAGTGAGAGCAATTATTTTTAATTTAAAACAAATTATTTAGGGGCTCAAAGTACAGCTTTTTTCTATTTTAAAATTTTATCAACCACCTTGATATGTACATATATTATAATGAAATTTTTTTACAATATTACGTAAGAGTTAAGGGGTGGGGGTGGTAAAAAGAATTTTGTTACAACTTGTTACATAGAGGAAGGGGGTTCAAAATTGTCTGAAAAAATAAAATTACGTACTTTATGCATGGCTCCTTTGTGAATCTAGTGTTCGTTGAAAATTTCGATTTTCTTTCGCGAAATTAGATTCATTTTCACTTTTCTTTCATTTTTGCATTTGTTCCATTCAGTTCTTTATTATTTCAAGAAAAGTATCATTTAAGGAAATCGAAGTTGAATAAAAAAAACTGAAGTTGAAAAAAAAACTGAAGTTCAATAAAAAAAACTGAAGTTGAATAAAACAGTGAAGTTGAATAAAAAACGAAATTGAATAAAAAGCTGAAGTTGGAAGAAAACAGAAATTGGACGTTTGTTTATTCTAAAAAAGTTTGGATATATTAAAATTAACGGACTATATAAACGGGCGGCCATATAAACATCCTCGTTTTAATCTTCCACTTTACAGAAAAAGTATATTTTTTACCAAGTGGACATAAATTCTAGAATAGCCCGCATAATAAAATTTTGACGTATTCCATTGCGTTCTTTTCACTCTTAAATTGACTCAATAAAATCTGCGTGCCCTCTTTCTAAGGCCTACGATACGAAAGGAAAGAAAAAAAAGAAAACAACTCGTGCATTATGCTCGCCAATTGAGTTCGTCGAACTCGAGGAATCGTAAAAGGCTTCTGAATATTTTGTGCTTTCTGGTGCTCGTTATGTTGGTGCCTTTTTCTTGGACTATGGAGCGAGGGAAAAGGAGAAGGTGCCTAACCATTAGTGTTTCCCTGGAGCATCGCATCGTTCCGATTAATTTTTCAAAGAGTCCCACTTGGCGAAGCGTTGATTCGAGCGGGTAGATAGTTGCTCAGAGTGAAGAGCATGTTCGAGGGCCCATTAGGTGCTCTAAGAGGGGGACGGTCCTGGGGCCTTGTCAGTCTCCTCGAAAACCTGAAAGTCAACTTGTCAAATTAATCACGGATGACCAATCCATCAGGAGGAATTCCTAGCCGTGGAGGCCCTCGTCGTGGCTTCTGATCTTTCCTCCACTCGATTCTCCATATATCCCAAAAATCATGTATATCCTCTGTGGCAATCTTCCAAATTTATCACAATTACAGACCTTTTTCTGGAATTCTTTCTAGTCTAAAGGTATTTTCAAGTATAGATTCCATCATATTTTTCATGGCTCAACTCAGCGATGAAAAATATGATATGTTAATTGTTCGAATCACTGCAAAAACTGATCTCCTATTGTAAGACATCAAGTGTCTTACCGAAAGGCATTTAGCGCTTTAAGACAGCAAAATAAGACATTTTTGGCGTCTTAAAACGATATGGAGTCATCCATAAAGAAGGTTGCACAGATTTAGACGTATTTGGACCCCTCCCCTCTCCTATGTTGCACTTTCTACTTTGTAAACATTAAAATTTAATTAAATTTTACATTAAAATTGAACTTTTACGTCCTCCAATTATTTCATATTAAACTTATTTAAAAACGAATTTAACCTAGGATGTTACATTTTACAACCCCCCCCCTCCCCTCTAGAACGCAACGTTCTTTATGGATGACCCCTAGATGTTCTCACAGTACGACACTTGATGTCTTAGTTTAAGACACTTGTCAGACATGAGTATTTTTGTAGTGGAAATATTTTTTTAATTAAAACATTTTCTGGAATAAATTGCATAGGGGACATTAAATCCAAGCTGACTATAAATTGTAACCTTAAATTTATTTCACTTTTCTGTTGATAATGTTGATAATGTTGATGATGTCAATGATGTTTATATTGGTTGATGAAAAACGTTATGAACTTCAAAGTCGCATCTTTTTGTATAATTTTATCATTTCTTTAAAAATTTTGTCGCATCCCAGGGTTTCTATAACTCTGAAAAATCTGTATTTCTCATGGAATTTCACTATTCCTCATGGGATCATGGAAATATGGAATTTTCATATATATCATGGAAATTTTTTTTTTTATATATAAATTCTCTACTTTATGATTTTTATTAAGTTTTATCAAAATTAATAATAAACTTAAAAAGGTCTTTAAAATATTTTAAAATAATTAAAACTACAACACTGCAGACTACATCGAAATACTTCAAAATATTTTAAAACACTTAAACACTACTTTAAAATACTTCAGGCTTCACCAAAATATTTCAGGCTACATCAAAATATTTCAAAATATTTAAAACATTGAAAAATATATAAATTCACTTAAAATACTTTAAAATACTTTAAAATACTTCAAAATATTTAAAAATACTTAAAATATCTTTAAAATATTTGAAAATAGTTAAAAATACTTCATCATAGTTAAAAATAATTTAACCATATTTAAACTTTGTTAAAATACTTACAACAACTTTAAAATACTTTAGACTACTTCAAAATACTTAAAAATATTTAAATTTACTTAAAATAACTCTAAAATACCATAAGATACCTCAAAATATTTAAAAATACTTGAAAGTACTTTAAAATACTTCAGATTATTTCAATAACTTCAAAATATTTAAATATACTTAAAATATCATTAAAATATTTCAAAATAATTCAAAATAGTTAAAAATACTTTAAAATAGGTAAAAATATTTTAAAATAGCTAAAAACACTTAAAATATCTTTCAATTATTTCAAAATACCTCAAAATATTTAAAAATATTTAAATTTCCTTAAATTTACTTAAAAGTACTTGAGAATACTTTAAGATACCTCAAAATTTTTAAAAATACTTAAAAGTATTTTAAAGTACTTCAGACTGCTTTAAACAAAACTTCAAAATATTTAAATATACTTAAAATATCTTTAAAATATTTCAAAGTAAATCAAAACAGTTAAAAATACTTAAAGAATTTTTAAAATAATTAAAAATACCTTAAAATAGTCAAAAATACTTAAAATATCTTTAAAATACTTCAATTTAATTAGAATTAGTTTAGAATAGCTTAAAGTATTTAAAAACACTTGAAAACACTTGAAAACGCTTATAAGAACATTTAATTGTTCTTAAAATTACTTTAAGATATTTGCAAATACTTCCCAATATTTCAAATTATTTTGAAATACCTCAACATATATAAAGATACTTGACAACAGTTTAAAGTATTTGAAAATTTTAGTATTTCAAGTATTCAATAAAGTTTAAAAAGATTTTAAAATATTAGATTTTTAAAATATTTTAAAAGTATTTAAAATATTTCAGAGTACTGTAAAATACTTTAAAATATTTCAAAATATTTCCAAGTACAATTATTTTAGAATTAAAAATAATTATTATCTTGAGTAATTCAAATTCTATAGAAAATTATTTTCGCAGTAAGCCTAAAAGCAAAAACTATCATTATTTTAAAAGTAATTTAAATTCTTCAAAAATATTGTAAAATTCATATTTTTAAACACATACACACACACACAAATGTATATATTTACTAAAAATATCATGGAATTTGTTTATTTTTCTCATTGAAATTATGGAAAACTCATGGAAGGAAATTTTATTTTTTTGAAGCAAAATTGTAGAATCCCTCCATCCCCAGTCAAAATTTTAATCCTACTTTGATATTTTATTATAACACTCAGAGAAAAGTATCTTTTGACTTAAAGAAATAATTTTCTTTGACTTTTCTGATTTTAATCAAAGAAATTTTTTTTAAATCAAAAGAGGTTTCTTTGATTCAAAGAAATTTTCTTTTATTTAAAGAAAACTCTGCATTAAATCAAAGAAATTCTAGTATTAATATACGGTCAAAGAATTTTTTTTTAAATTAAAGGCATAAATTTGTTTAAAACAAAGAAAATTTCTTTAAATGAAAGAAACATGAAATTTGAATCAAAGAAAATTTCTTTAAATGAAAGAAAAATGAAATTTGAATCAAAGATACAAAGCAGAGAAAGTTATTTCTTTAAATCAAAAGAAACTTTTCTCTTCGTGAAGAGATGATAAGGTGGACGCAATTATTCTATAGGTTTAAAATTTCGACTCGGGATCTCCCTATACTTGGCAGCCTGTTCTGAAATTTGATATGCTGACTTATCGAGTGTTCTGGTACGGATCAAAGCTAGACTATATTAAGAAAGAGAAGCTACAGTTTATTTAGAACCGTTGTTTGTACATAAATTTCCAGTGGATAATTTATATTGAAATGTAATTAAAAGGCACAATAAATTATGATAAAATAAAACAAGTTTGTTTGTAATGGGTTTCTGTTTCCCAGGGTAGAATATGAAAAGTAGTACAGGGGTGGTCGTGGAGTTCATTAAGATGGTGGAAGCCGCGGGCACCACATTAGATTGAACAAACTGGTTTTCGCGGGTCTTTTCTCTCCCCAGCATCACCCGTATCAGTCCAAATAAAAGCGACGAGGGATTCGGCATGCCCTTAAGCTTGCGCGGGGGTCTGACTCATCACGTGGTTAAAGCGCGCGTGCAAGACTCTCCATAATACATTGTATACATACACACTTGTATGTTATATACTCACACTTGCATTTTACATGCACTTGTATATTTTACAGTCAGTTGCTTTTTACACACACTCGTACTTTATAGACACTTGTATTTTACACACACTTGTATTTTACACACATTTCTATTTTACACACACTTGCATTTTATACACACACTTGCATATTACACACACACTGCATCGTTACTCAAATGCAAAATATCCACGACAACGAAATTGAGCGAGCGCTCAACCATTTCATAACTCTTGGATTTCGATAATCGTGTCGAGTGATTTGTTTTTTCTGGAACTGTACATAGCCATGTGTTTTCGGGCACCCTCTTTTTTCACTATTTACTGCTGGACCCTTTTCCCAACCACTTCATCTCGTCAACCGCTTATTCCACTGAGAAAAACTCCCGAGTTTTAAACTTAATAGATCCAGGGTTCTGTAATTCACTTTTTTTACTAAATGGCTTTCTTGTATTGATTTTCTTTTTCATTCGGCTCTCGTAATTCAAAGAGTTATTGCTTCCGTTTGTTTTCACCCTTTCAATGTTTCCTGCTCAACATCCACTCGAAATACAAATTTCATTTTAACGCACATGTTGTATAATAATTTTAGGGGCCTATTTTCCGTTTCTGTAAGACTTTGTATGTTTTCGCAACTTTTCGTACGATTTCGTCATTCTTCGTGCGTCTACGGACCTTTTTGTTACTCTTTTTACGCCTTCGTGACTTTTCGCAAGTTTTCGTTACTCTTCGGGATTTTTCGTATGTTTTCGTTACGCTTCGTATGCTTTCGAAATTTTTCGTACGTTTTCGTTACTCCTCGTACGCTTTCGGAACTTTTCGTACGTTTTCGACACTTTTCGTAAGCCTTCGTAAATCTTCATAAGCTTTTGAGTCCTTTCGCGCACGTTCAGGACTCTTTATACGTTTTCGGGGCTTTCTGAGCGTCTTCGTGTACATTCGAGCCTCTTCGTCCACCTTCGGATGTTTTCGTATGTTTTTATTACTCTTCGTGCACATTCGGGGCTCTTCGTACGTTTTCGTTACTCTTCGCGCGACCTCGTCACTGTTCGGACGCCTTCGGAACTGTTCGTGCGCTTTCGGATCCCTTCGCGCACCTTCGGGACTCTTCGTACTTTATCGAGTTTCTCCGAAAACCTCCGTTAAGTTGATTTTTGCTTTTGTAGCGCATTTCCTCACTGTCAGTTTTCAAGAAATTGCAAACAAAACAAATACATTTCACTAAAAAATATTCAATGTTCCCACAGCCCTAAATAGAATAAATTGATAAAAATTCTAAACATAGAAAATAAATTGATGTTGCACAAATTATTATTGTCAAATTAGATTAGGAATTCAAACTTGGAATAAAAATACTAGATTTGATTTAAAATGATAAATTATATTTAAAGTGCGAAATTATATTCAAAATGATAAATTATACTTAAAATGCGAAATTACATTTAAAGTGCTAAATTAGATTAAAAATTCTAAATTGGACTGGAAATGAATTGAATTAAAAGCGAAAAATTAGATGAGAAAGATACGTAAAGTTGACAGGAACATGAAGCGAAGAAATTGAAAGATGGAACAATGAGTAAACATTTTTAACGAAAGATTAAATTGGTAATTTTTTATAAGAGAGTGAATACCCTGTGCGTGACGCAAGTGAGTGTCGAGTTATCTGTCGTTGGAAATCGCAGTACGCAGGAGGCGAAGGGGAGGGGGGAGTAGAGCATTAAGAGCGAGCGGGTGACGAGGGGAAGCGCGGGACTGTCGTTGCATTAAAAGGGCTAATCTTAATATTTAAATTTTGCCGTGAAACCTTGTCCCAAGTCTGAGAACCCGGTAGAAAATCCAAGAGAGCAAGATAGACAAGGCCCACTTTACGAAAAGAGCAAGACAGAAAGAGCGGCGCATAACCGATTCTCGATCTCATAAATTTTAAATTATGTCAAGCAAAAAGAAAAGAGGCGCGATGGACCCGACCTCGGATACATAAAATAAGAGGAGGAGTTCACTTGGAGGGAAAAAAGCAGAAAAACGGCGATAAAGTGAGAGAGAGGGGGTGAGAGAGAAAGAAAAAGGACGAGAGAGAAAGAGGAAGACAGAAAGGAAGCACAAGACGAATAGATTAAAAAAAAAAGAAAGAAAAAAGAAGAGTCTGAAAATTATTAAGGTATAGGCTTCACGTTGGACACAAGAGCCTAATGTGCTGTAGACCCTTTTTCAATATGGTGTTTGCATGCGCGAAACAAGAACATCTTTATGGGGGTTTCGATCGAAATTTCAGTCCATTACGGCCCGCGGTTACTCCAGTCGAATTTCCGGCATTAATTCGACATTATGCGGTATTCAAATGAACCTCTTGAAATTTTAGTCTAACAAGGGCCTCGACAAGTCCCCTCTCTTTTTCACATTATAGAATCTTTCGGATTTTACAATTTCTTTTGAAGGAAAGTCCATTTACCAAAGTACAAGGCTTTTAGGCTTGCCTCGAAGTTTACCAATTTCTTTGAATATGTACTAATTTACTATATTTTGTAAATGTTAAAAATGCACAGTAAAAAAAATCGTATTTTAAGATGCATCTGAAATTAATGCTATCTTGAAAATAAGATTGGTCTGCTTATTAGTATGCTTTCCAAAATGTGAATGAAAAGAAATGTGATCTGAAAATCAGCAAACTCTGCCTTAAAAATGTTGCAACTTGAATAAGTTGCAACTTATTAAGTCTTATTTTCTGTCTTAAAATAAGATTCACTTTTTTCAGTGTAGAAAAATAAGGTTAAATTGATGAATTGGGTTATAAAATTTATGGATAAAATTGTAAAGTAATATGTACTTTTTTTTCCAAATTTATTAATGTATTCTAATTGAGTCGAAGAGGTTTTGTATATTTTTTGCTGTTTTTATATAATTTCATTTTGATATTTGACATTATAGTCTAAAATTAAAGGTGATATTTCAAGTGTATACACTCGTGTAAGTTTTAAATTTTGTTCTACAGTTTTTAAACATTCTATATAGTAATTGCAACTTAAAATTTCGTTTTTCTGTTGTTAGAAAGGAAACGCGAACTATTTTTGAATTCTGATCTCGGATTTGAATTCAGCGACCCAAAATACATATATAAGAAAATAATAATAGTAATAATAATAATAATAATCATAATAATAATTATCATCATAATCATCATTATCATAGTAATAGTAGTAAAAAAAATAATAATCATCATCATCACCATTATCATCATCATAGTAGCAGTAGTATAAATAATAATAATCATCATCATCATAGTAGTAGTAGTAAAAATAATAGTAATAATAATCATCATCATAATCATCATCATCATCATAGTAGTAGTAGTAAAAATAATAATAATAATAATCATCATCATCATCATAGTAGTAGTAGTAGTAAAAATAATAATAATAATAATAATAATAATAATAATAATAATGAATAATAGTTTCCAAATTCTAAAATAAACACTAATTATTAAAAATATTTTAATTAAAAATAAATATATTTGTGATGACTATGCTAATTATGATTTGCACTTGTTTATATGACACAAGAATTTATGTAGAAATGAATGTTCAATAGTGCCATTGTTTTGCATTATGAAAATAGAAATTAAACGAATTCACTTTTTTTCGTGTTATACCGGATATAAATAAAAAAAAGGAATCGCGTAAAACGCAGAATCGCAAGTTTAATAACAATCGTTCAATTCCGAAAAAAATCGTTTAATTCAGAATAAAGAAATATAATAAAGGAATTTAAAAAGTGAGTCACTTTACGACATAGGTTTATATGAATCATGAGTATTTCGTCATAGAATTCAAATGATGTTCAATTTAATTTTTAATTTAAATCGAATAATGTTTGTCACGTAAAATAAATCCGCCGGTACAAAAAGTATGAGATTGAAATATATTTATGATACAAAATGTGTCTGGACGGAAAAAATATACGAAAGATAACCAACGTGTAATGCCAATAAATCTGAGTAATTTAGTCCTAATTGTGAATGGTACTGTCACTTGGTTGCATCTGTCATTTGCTTTGTATATAGTTACAAACGTTATATTCACTCTAATTATTTAGATTTTAATTTCCGAGAATGCTAATTACAATTCCGAATTCAGTTTCTTGAACAAATATTTATTTATTAGGAAAAAGAGCGAAAGCTAACAAAAGAAAAGTTTTGGATAAATTTTTTAACGTAAGTAAATAAAGCTAAAATAAATAAACGTAAAATAAATATATGTAATTTTTTAGAGTTTGTTCCCAAAATCTCAAGACTTGATTTTTATTTAAACTCTTCCAAATTTGTAAAATAAATATGTGTAAAAATAAATAAATGTGAAAATAAATAAATGTAAAAATGAATAAACATCGCGAATTAACATTTTATCTATAAAAATCTATTTATTTATTTATTTTAGTCAGTGTGAACATCTGAAAGAAATAAATCTGCGCGCTCAAATTGAGCCGTATCGAAATACGGTCGTTCTGGACTAAAATTTCTGTAATCTTGAAAATTTATGACAAAAGTTGTTTCTTTCTGGAAAGAGTGCGCAATTGACCCTGTTTCGATGGATATTTAAAATTGAGCATTACATTACTGAATATGCAGCGCCGTATTTGGTTTAATTTGAAAATGAATCCATCTAGGGCCTGGTTATTTGGTAAATTATTGTTTTATGTCGCGTTTAAGCCGTACAAGGCGGTAAGTAAAATTACGTGCATTTGACCACGGAGCAAATCATTCATTACGGTCTCGTCAGAGCAATAAGTACTCTTTCGTCGAGGCCTGACCCAATCGGCGGACAAATTCGTGCGCAAATGATGTTGCATCCGGAGCATGCACGAGACCACTATAGAGACTTTGCTGCGACGCAGGCTCCTTTGTTCGACCCGTTTCATTTTTCGAATATGGAAGATAATTAATCTTTGAGGGGCATAAAAGGGTTTTCGGGTTCGGGCGAGAGAAAAAATGAGCGCAACTCGACTCGGCAGTTGTTTGGTCATTGTTTTTTCTCTCTTTCTCACCCCCATAGATGCTTCAAGAGTACAAGATATTTCGTACCTTTTTCAGAATTTGAGTCAATAAAAAATCGTCTGGAACAAAGGCGAATGGCCTCCAATTTCTCATAGGATAATGTTGGATGCTGAGGCTCGAATGTAATCGCGCCCAGGCATCTTGACTTCTGTAAGGTGTTAAAAATGAGCCCGAGGGCACGTTTTATCTCGCGCGGACTTGGGCTTATATTATTAAAATTTGGAAACCTTAGACTTTTACCTCCTATCATCTTCGATAGGATTTCTACTCCTTTTATGGCGTACATCCTAAAAAACACACAAAAAATTAATGATCTAAGCCTTCCCCGGAGGATTTAGATAACACGAGAGATTCGCAACTCGTTTTTTCGAAACGTGCTTTCGAGGAATTGAATATTTATATCCGTTCACATTAAATCATCTACTCCGCTTAAGTACGCGTTCCATTTTTACTCTTTCTTTATTGTACTTTATTATAATGCATTCAGAAACACGCTTCATGTATTCACAAACGGAATGATAAACAAGAATGCAAAAAAGCAGAGACGAAAAAGGATACGAAAAAGGATGCCAAGAGGATGAGGAAAATGAAAAGCGGAAAATATGAAAAAGAGGAGGATATGTAGAAAAGAGATAAAGATGCAAAGGAAAAGGAAAAGGACGAGAGAAAAATAGAAAAAGAAGAAAGAGAAAAGAAGAGGAGCAAGAAAAAGAATATGAAAAGAAAGAAGAAAGATAAGATGTAAATATTACCTTTATTCGTTTTAGAAAATATAAAAGAATGTGAGAGAAAAAAACAAGAGAAAATAGAGGAGGTAAAGGAAAATAGAAATGAAGAAGTAAGTGAGGAATAGGGGACGTAAGAAAGTACAGAGAAAGAAGAAGAAGAAAGAAGAAGAAAAAAGAGAAGATGGAGAAAAGGAAAAGAAAGACTTTTTAAAAACAGGACATTAAAGAAATTTACGTAGAGCTAGAAAAGAAGAAAAGACAAGAGAAGAAAGACAGTGAAAAGAGAAGAAGAATGCGGAGGAATAAAGAGAAAGAGATGAATAGGAAGAAGCAGAGACAAAAGGAAGGAGAGAAATCAAATAAAAAAGAAGAAGCGAAGGAGCGAAATGAAGAAAGAAAAAAGTAGATGAGAAACAGGAGAAATATAAAAATAAGATAAAACGAAAACAAAAATTGCAAAAAAACAAGAAGAGAGAAAGAGAAGAAGGAAAAAAGGAGATAAAGGAGGAAAAAAAAGATAAAGTGGAAAAAAGAAACGAGAAAAACATCAGAAAGTGGAAAAAGAAAAAGTGAAAAAAGAGAAGGTGGAATAAGAATAAATAGAAAACAAGAAAAAGAGGAAAATGGACACGGTTAAGATCGAA